>WEDG01009504.1:0-28579 GCA_017591395.1 Schistocephalus solidus | reverse complement strand
AGGACTTACAGGGAGAGTTGTGCCCGCTTTTCGCGCGAATCCCGGATGGGAATGGAATGGATATAGCTTCATGTAACGCTCCCTTCCTTATTTTCTATCGTGTCCTTTCATACCTTTATATCCTTCTTACCATTAGAATACATTTCCAAACATTTCTGTCGTTCCTTCTTATGACTGTTGCGTTTGAGTGATCGGCATGGTGCTTAGAGACCCTGTACAATACGCGCATCGTCTAATAACGATTACAGGTGCGTTACTCACCCGTGTGTGTGTCAACCTCGAAGTCCTCGGCCGCTACATTGGTGGCAGCGGTGGGATCGAGAGGAGCACACACTTCCACACCTGTCAAACCAACCCGCACAGCACTGAGGACAGTACTGCACTTCAGAAGGAGGCCATGTAACGAACCACAGTTCCGACAGAATTGTTTAAATGGACTGGAAGGACTTTTCGCGCGAATCCCGGATGGGAATGGAGTGACGGAATGTCGGTGAAGATGCCGGTGCCCCCTTCCACTCTCGAACGCTGACCCCCGTCCCCACGATTACCGTTGCCGCTTATCGTATCGTTATCCTCCGTTCAATGTCAGCATCCTCTCATCCCGACCCTGCAGTTGCCCACAGCGTTGCACTCCCCACCTGTTATCTAACGGACATGACAGAATTCCCCCACTCCAAAAGGAATATAGCTTCCTATAACACTCCCTTCCTTATTTTCTATCATGTCCTTTCATACCTTTATATCCCTCTTACGAGTAGAATCCATTTCCGATATTTCTGTCGCTCCTTCTAAGGACTGTTGCGTTTGAGTGATCGGCATGGTGCTTAGAGACCCTTTTCAATACGCGTATCGTCTAATAACGACTACAGGGTGCGTTACTCACCCGTGTGTGTGCCAACCTCGAAGTCCTCGGCCGCTACAACCGCTCAAGCAGCATTATCAGCCCGCCGACCAATCACAGCACAAATGCTAAAAGTCGATCAACTAATGAGCACGCGTACTGTCGTATCTCGACATGACGTAATTTAAGTATATCCAGGCAATATCGACTATTATTAGGGTAGACACTGTGTGCCTGGTGGCGGGGCTCGAGAGTGAGCCCCAAGGCACACGCGACAAGTGAGTCCTGTAACCGATCGGTGAGCGCATACTTACCACTGTTTAGCTTTGTCAGTCACTGCGCCCGTGATCACCTCCGGTCGTCTTGGTATTGCCCTGTTATCGGAAGCAGGTGGGTGGGAGAGGAGAAAGTGCAGTAGATGCTGCTATAGTCTGTCTCACCACAAACCGCTTCACGTAAAAGTCACCGGTTTCTGCGCTCATGCGGTGGAGCACTCGGTACACGTCGTCCGCTGACGATGGTCGAGCTGGCATTTCGTATCAGGCTGTGCCTGAGGAAGTTTGTGCGTGGGTGTTCATTTGCTCTTCCAAACCCGAGGTGAGAGAGAGACGCTTTATTTTGAAGGCAGTTCACCTGTTCCATGACCCAGTGACCTTCTCTTAACTTAACCCTAATCCCCACCTTAATCCTAATCATAATTTCCTTGGAAGTTGGTACAAAGCCACATGCATTGTGGGCGGTTCCTATTCACGTGTCTTGCATAGGTGAACATAAAAGGCATCCTTACCCTAGCTAGCGGATACTGGCAACCAAACCTGTAATGACCATTCCAACTTCATTTTCCTTTGTTGGTTGCACTTCTTGCTGGATACTGTCGATGGCATCCCTCTTGATTCCCTAAAAGCACGTTGGCAGTCGCAGTTTTTCCATGGAAACGTTGAGCTAGAACCGAGAGATTAAGTTGAGCGTGGAAATTTCATGAGGGTTGAGCCCTATTCACGTCCATTGGTCACTTGTCCTCTTTGATTACCAACTTACCACAGTCCTCATTTTGTAATCGTTGGAGCGATGAGCAAATGTTTGCTGCTGCAGTAGTTAAAGTCATGGATATACAGTAGATTGCGTACCTCATTATGTGTCTATATTAGAATTTGAGGTAGTAACAGGACACGCATTTTAGGTGTTATTTTTGTTTGTTGTATTCAAATGATGCACAGAAAGCTGTTTAATAATAAAGAGTTCACTTCAGATCGGTTTATTGATGGGAAAACGAGCCTACATGGGGCATAATCCAACGTTTCTTGCTATCCAGGAATTTTCCTATGCTAATCAAAGCTACGGATCAAAGCATTTTGGTTTTTTTACGCAGTACTATGAATGAACATTAATATAAGCCGGAAAAATTTGAATATATCCCTTCGGTGTATGGAACATGTTGTTTTGTTTTCACGAAAATCAGGTGAATACAGGTTTGAGAGATCACACTGTTTTTGGAAAAGCAAGGGCAGCTTCAATCGAAAAAAAATAAGTTTTGCAAATGTATGATGCTTTGTACCAATAAACGTTGTACTAAACTTGTGTGCATTTACTTTGCTTTACCACACCGATAATTCGGACCTTAAACGCGCATATATACGAGACGCGATAACACGCTGCCAGTTTTCGCTGTGATGGCGTACGCGAGCCTGTCGAGACAATTTCGGTCTGCCGTCGACTATACATGAGTAAGGAAACTTGAAACGGAAGGGGTAGAACATTGACATTTGATCGCAAAATCTTAGTATATATTCGGTCACTTGGTTGTGCGTTTGAAATCTTTGAACTAGACTGAGAAGTAAGCAAATATCTCGATAAAACGCTCTACTAGACAGAGAGAAGTGAGTTCGTTAATTATCAGCAGAAATTGTATCCCAAATTTTCAGCGAATTCAAAAAACCGGTCAAACGTTCCCAGTTTTTCCTTGACTTCATCTTGGAAAAGCGTTGAGTCCGCAGACATTCGAAAGTGAAACATATAATTAAATCGCTTTTTAAAAAGGCAACTTATTATAGAAATTGTTTTAACTTATCATAGGTATATATTTTCCCGGCATTTGAGGGGAACGTTCATTTTTCTTGGCAATGAGTTTTCATCTTTGAATGAGTCTACAAATATGATCCCAGACGGCCATCTGTATTAGAAAGAATGTCCAAAAAGTCAGTACTTCGGTAAATGCTTCTAAGAAGTAGCTTATTTTGAAGGTTTTACTAAACACATCGAACGGAATCTATATTTATGGCCAGTCGACTGAGGACACCGAACATCGTAAAGAATTCACTGCACTTTCAAAGACGATCTGAAACTCATCGTAAAAGAAAACCCAAAATAGTTACAAAGAAATGTAACAATAAAATTGTAGGTTTACGACTGCACCTGACGATTCTATTTAACTTTCTTAGCCAGTGACCGGCCTGTGAACATCTGAGCTTATGAAATATTATATTCCTGTGACGTCCCTATCGGCGCAATCAAGCGAAAATCTGTTTGCCTTGGTCAAATGCATCCAAGACCATATACAAACGAAAAAAAACGGCTCATTCTCGTGAAGCGGTGTTGGAATATACACTCGCATGTTAGGCTGCGTGATGATGGACATGCTTTACGTTGCACTTAATCTCGAGGACTATGTATGCGTAAAACTCTGAAAAAGACTATTTTCAAAAGAAATTCTACTTTTGCTGCTTTATTCCTTCGTTTATTTGCATAGAAAGTCTTCCTATACATTTAAAACTTCGGTTTACTCAACTAGACCGATTTTTCACCTTTTCGTAATGTGTACCTTTTCTAAAAAAAATAGTATTTCTACACAATTTAATATTAATTTGGAAAACACAATAAGCCTTATTTTTCCTAACGATTTATTCTTTATTTATGTAAAACTTTCGGGGACGCAGTTTGCGCTGATTTCCCGTAATGGGCCGTAACTCCTGAAATCTATAAGATTTCATGAGCTAGGACAGCTACTGTATCTCAACCACTACGACCCTAGGGGACGTTACAATTAGCCAGCAATGCAGAGGATGTCAATAGATGGATATTTTTATTCTTTTGGGAAGAAATGACGCGTTGTTAGGGCAGGCAGGGCGCCCTGTTTAGTGAACGAGGGTGCCAGTGCATTCAGTTTCAGTATGGACGTCTGTCATTAGTTGGATACCGTACTGAGTGTGCCCCCTAAACGGGCCGCATATTAAATGCGCTGCACCAACACGTGGGTCAAATCACTCTTCATGCCCGGACGGTAGGATGGTTAGTCTTACACCCCCGGCGTCGTGACTGATTGTGTGCCAGCTCCTTGAAACTCCTTGATTTTCAGGTAGTCTGCGTTAAGGGCCTTGCATTTCTAGTCAACAGCTTGTAGCCAAGTGGGCTACAAGTGTTTACATAATTGAAGCATTATTTTCTCGGGAACGGGACCATTTTCAAAGTGTGGTCTTTCGAAAAATTACTTGACTTGCTCCACAAACGAAGGCAAGATAAATTGTATCAGCTTGCAAAGACGGTTGATCTGTCGGCAAGAAAATTTGTCCACAGATTTCCAGCTCCATTTTTCCATCATCTCGAAAAGTTCAAAGGATTTCGGCTCACGGTTGTGTTCTGAGCTATCCCGGTTACCAAATTTGGCTCGCAACTCCCTTCCTTTACCAGTTTGCTCTGATTTTTCTTAAGCATTTTCAGGAACGTCTTTGGCTCCATATTTACTGTCGCGAATTGAGTGAAAGAATTAGTGGCAAGGATGCCTTGTATGGCCACCTACAATGCATGTGGTTTTGCGCTAAATTCTGAGGTAATTATGATTAGGATCAAGGTGAGGGCTATGGTCAAGTTTATGATTAGGTTTCAGTTTGAAGTTAAGGTCAGAGTTGGGGTTAGAGTCATGACAAGGCTAAGGGTGAAGGTTATTCTAGTGTTAATTGCAGAGTTTAGATCTAGGGTGGGGCTAGGGTTGAGAGTAAGATGCCAGTTTAGTTTGACGTTATGATTAGCGTTAACGTTAAGACACGGGTATATTTAGCCTTCCTGAAATTTACCCGCCTACTTTAAGTGGGTGGGGCCATTCGTATTCCTGTGTCCTGTTTAGGCGGCCATACAAGGCATCCTTACTGAATAAACATTTAATATGAAATCATACAAATTTAAAAATAAAACTGGACGCTCCGGTAATTTGAATTATGTCTCATTAGAAAAGGTTAATAGATTCCTTAGAAAGCTGATGATCATAAGGAATAAGAAAAATTGGAAGTTCCGGTGGTGATTATCTAGGAGTCAGGTGTAAACTCTAGTGGTCAGATTTGATTTGTAAACAGGCCTTCCTAATTCATGTAAAACGGCGCGACGCAGCTAGCAGGAGAGAAGACATATAGTCCATCGCTGGGATCGATTGATCGATCGAATGGATCGTTCGGCTCCGAGTACATTCCATAATCAGAAGACCTTACTCGGCCTAGGCGACATAAAATCTGCCTTGGTAGAGTGACTAATCATCCCGCCGACGCGTGACAAAACAGCTCTTCTGGTAACAGTACCAGGGTACAGGACTAACAAGCCATCATCACACCGACCACGAAGACCGTCAATGCTGTGGCGGCAGACGGTGAGTCAACTGTGGCCGGCCACCCAATACGCTCGCCGCTGCGTATAAGACCCACTCCCAAATTACCTTTTACTTGCTTCTTTCTTTCTCCGCCTTTTGAACCGGGTTCGTACTCAAACCCGAAATGTCAGAACAAAGTAAACTCCTTGTCCTGTTAATTGACTCTATTTTTTTAAAACCCTGAAACAAGATACGCTTGCAAAAACGTCGAAGTCTTTTATTTTTTACGCGTTCATGATACTTCGTACTAATGTCCTTTCTCGTCTTTAAAACGGCACAACTTTATCCCAAGTTACACCTATTTGTTTGTGTTTGGCCGAATGAGGGGTTCGATTTTTATCAGAGCTTCGAAGAAAACGGTGCCATGTGTGAGAAAGAATTTACAACACAAGAACAAAGTGAACATCTTGTTCTACTAGTCAATTTTTTGATACCACAACTCGCATGTACAAATAGGGAATTCAAAGGTGACTCACCTACATATCCCTCAAATATACTGATACTGATACTGAATTCTGTTTTTTTAAACTCGAGCACCGAGGTACACTTGAAAAAAGTGTTGGAAGCTTTTTTTGTGCGTCCGTAACCCTTAGTAGTAAAGACGGGTGTCCTTTTTCGCCTTTCAAAGAAGAAAGTACTTTTAATCCTAATTAACACCCGACTTGCTGGTCCTTGACCTCATTGCAAAAGAAAAGTCCGTTTTTCTCGAAAACGCTGACGAGTTAAATATAAATATTGTACTTTGCAGGGCATTTTCCAACATCCGCACCTTGACCGGCTTAGTCTGGTCACGTACGCAGGCCCTCCTTGGGTCTGTGAAAAGGCATTTCGAATTGGGTTGTCCACTGGGAGTTCATCCCCTGCGCTCAACGGAAACCACTGCTTCCCACGCGCTTGTGGGTTATGTGTTGAGAGGATTATTTTGCGGATGGCTTGCGCAACCTCGGCCTAAATCCCACTCCCACGAATGGGAAAAAATGAGTCAGAAGGATTGGTCACGTTGTTCGAGTTACGTCTGCCACAGCGAGTGTTGGTAGCTCAAACCAACTGAAACCGATTGCATACGCTTGGTCAACCATGCTCGTGACCATTGGCAGAGAAGTAATGCAAAGAAAAATAAATAGTAGCTTGACTCTCAGGTTTAATAAAACAAAGATATCACTCAACTTTTCAACCTTGCAGGCTACACAATCGTGATATTCTAAATGCACACCAATGGTTACGGATAATTTTGTCAGACTACGGGTAAGCTACAATAATCTGAAAATTTGGTAGACTTCCGTTTTCAGCCCGGGCAGCAGACCAAATGGCCAAGAAAATTAAATAGAAAATAGCTCGAGTACGGCCAGACTGCTGCTCGTCACAGAATATTGCAGTGATACAGAGCGTCTTGTCTTAGTTGGCCAAAAATGCCTGTGAACTTACATACAACTGTGCCCAACATTTTTACGCACGCCAACCCTTCGTGCCTCATTTTTTCCTTCTAGTTTGACTGACGTAAATAGCCTATGGATAGTAATCATATTCTTCGGAAGATTGACCTGTGTATATTCCACATCTGTGACGCCGATATGAACACAAAGCCTCGCTCCGGACCCGATCGCACGCATCGAAACGAACACCTGCCCTTGGTCATGCTCGGTTTCCGTACTGCGCTAGAACCCAACTTGGAGTGTTCTACTGCTGACCCTGTTTACAGCACTAATCTACGGATTCACAACCATTTTCGAGCCACGTCGGAGCTTAGTCAACCTTAATGATACTGGTTACATCCAAAGACTGCGCTGAGCAATGGCTAATCTCAAAGTCATATCCCCACACGTCTCGGCAAGTAAGTCATACACAGAGCATAACTGACTACGATGTTCATTTGTATTTGGCAGCGTATACAATGTTCATAAGCAACGGTAACACCCTTACGACGGACCCTTTCGAATTTTATCGTGAGTGGACATGCCCTCCCAAATCGCCCGCGGCGATTGCACTAAAGTGGTCTAAATCGAGTGCGTGAAGATTGCTCTCACCAATCCTCTTTCGCCAGTCCTAACAGGCCGACCTTTCTGCACCCGCTACGGTGCCCCTGTGAGTTCTCAGTCTCCATTTACACCTGAAGTTCCTGTGAATTCTCCTAACTCCCAACTTCACAAGCAGCGATCATCATGTCCCTGTCCCTGATAGTCACCAAATTGTTCATTGCATTTTTTTTTATATCTCATTCTCTTTTTTTAGTTTCGACGTGTGTTGCCCTGATTGGTGAGTATTGTAGTGATAAAAAACGATTCATTTTGTTAAGGAGGACTTATGTGGCCCCCTAAACAGAGCAGGGGAATATGAAAGCCCCTCCACCCGCCCTGCACGGGAATATGAACGCCCCTCCCCCCAGCGCATAATTCTAAGAAGGGTGAATATTCACGTGTCCAAACACTAACACTTTCCCTAACATAAACCTAAACCGTACCCCTAAGCTTAACCCCAACCCTAAACCCTAACCACAGTCAATGCCATCCCTAGTCATGACCCTAAACTTATCTCCAACTTCCGTTAACTGTAACCTTAACCCTGAACTTATATCCAACTTCCCTTAACTCGAACCTTAACCCTAAACTTATCTCCAACTTCCCTTAACTCTTACCTTAACCCTAACCTTAAACCCAACCGTAGACTTAACCTTAAACTTAACCGTTACCCTAGCCATAAACATAAGCCTTATTTCCTGGAATTTGGCACAAAGACACCTGTACTGTGGACGATTCCTGTTCTGTTGTCTTTGTTAGGGGGCCATATAAGTTATCCTTACCTTTATTCTAATGTGTCAGCAAGGTCTGCACGCTTACTCATAACTTTACTCAGCATTTATACCCACGCCGCCACCTCGTGACATACACTGTACTGGTTCCGGCTGATTTTACTGGTCTAAATTGCCTGAGAGTACTGACCATAGTCATCGAAGAATGGACTCTTATATATCCTACAATATCTACCCTTGCAACTGTAACCGCAGTAGGATGGCCATATGCGGGTTAATTTCAACCTGTTCTTCACCCCTGACTGCAAATTAATGTCAGTGCTGAAACTTCCGGGGGACCAGTTGACACTTACATGAGGACTTCTCCTTCCAACAGTGCTTGAAACCAGATAGTCTGTAGGTGGTGCAGTGACAGGTTTTTGTTCAGATAGTGAGTGAAACGATTTTTGAGCAAGTGGGGGAGGACAAGAACTGAACCCACAGGACACAAATAATCCTCCTTCAGTGTCCAGTTTTAACAATCCATTCTTAACGATATTCTGAAATCGCTTGAAGGCTGCCCAACCATGTTAGAGGGGAGAGGGAGTGTAACTCAACTGACAACCTCTTTACTACTTTTCAATAATTTGGCCTCAGTGTGGGAGAGGGGCGATATGAATAATGCTCTTAAAAATCGATAGGTTACGTTTGTTGTGGTATATTAACAGCCTAAGCAAAATTCATCTGAGTGCAATGTACTTAGGTTGCAACCTGGATAGCCGTTAGAAGAGTTATTATCAGATATCGCAGCACTAAGACCTTCAAGTCCGGTTCTGTGGAAATAGAGAAGTTTTTAGACGCCAGTTAGGAGGATAGCGGAATCGGATCACTACACAGACTTTGCACCTCCCGTGGCATAAGGCCCATGCACAGAGTTTTGCGTGTATTATTTGACCTCTATCCCTCCCTCCCTTGCCTCCCTCCCCCCCACTGAAGGACCAGCATCCCGATGAATGTTTGTAAACACCACGCACACTAAGGTGCCTACCCATTATAGCTAATCTTTTAAAAGAGTCCGTTTCCAGTGTCCGTTTCCAGATGGTTAGTATCTTTTCTGCCCAATGCACACATAACGCGTGCGCTCATGCACAGGACTTGAAGACGAGTTTTTTGGAAATGCAGCAGGTATCGAAGACTGCTTTTAAAGAACAGAAATCTCTACCTTTTAGTGAACTTCCTTCAGTTCCTGGGAGTCTAGGTCAGCCGCTATCATTGTGCCTATGACACTACTTGCTCCAGTCATCGAGAATTTCAAGCCCGCTAAATGCTGTTACGAAGGCTCGTACTACAGAGCAATTTCACGTCGACCTTCGGTCACTCCAACAACTTCAGCCCGGATCAAGGTGCGTCCAGGCGGTCGAAACCGTCCATGAGTCATTTGACCACCCAACCTCTCTCTCTCTCTGGACCTCTCTCACCAAATGTCCTGGCCTCGCGAGCGGCCACTGCCTCCTCAGACAGCAACTCGTGGTTCTGTGCACAATATAGAATCCCTTTTTGGTGCCTTTTTTATTCTTCCACTATTCGGACTTGGCTTGGTTATTGTGTAGTTCTGAGCACACTCACTACGAATACATCACAGACTACTTCAGCATCATTCCTGATGAGGCTTGTTGACTTGAATAGTTCTTCACGTAATCGGTTCACCTTCAATGGGTTTCTGCATGACGGTAGTAGGGCTCAAATTGTTATGGTAGCAGTAAATCGACTTTCAAACAGGATAGCAGAATAATCTGTGCTAACTGGGAGGTTAAATACCCGAAAACCACTCTCCCAGACCTCCGATAATTCGCTATGTGCAAATGACGAGGACCACCGCCGTCTCGAAAAGGAACGCAGTGGTGACTTTCGCGTGAATTTTTTGCCAGTGACCCAAGCTTTAACTGCTTCCACCTCACACACCTTCCTTCAGTGGTGGGGCAAAGTCAGAACTGCCGAATATGCGTTTAGGAGCACTCAGTAGCACTGAGTTATCCCTCCAGCCTGCAAAAATGGCCAACACGGAGTGCGCCATATTGCCCAACTGCGCAGCCAAGACTGGGCAGGAGAGTAGTTTAGAACTCAGCGAGACATAATTGTATAGAGCGGCTGATAAATAGGAAATTCAAAGACCACATACACAGACCCATACAAAGATGCTCCATGCCCCTACCTGAGGCTGCTTACTCATCCGGTTCGACAGCCGAATTCCAACTTTTGTTTAGGGAGAAGATGATCCGACTAAGTCTGGGTCACCTACGGGATTGCATGTCGTCCGATCCGCAAGACTTTATTGTTTGAGGGAGGAGCTCGGGGATAGGGATTGATTCAGCGACCACCGGAGGCGATGAAGTACGCAAACCCACGCCGGATACCCCCCATTTGATTTAGGCCGCTGAGCAAAGACAAGTACTGGGACGTGGAAACCGTGCTGAGCACGATTTCGCTAAACCACCGCCGACAGCTGGCTGTCGGGGTGCAGCAAGATGGAAGCATCCACCAGTTTCACCGATGCATTTGACAGGGAACGTCAGTACATTGAGTTCGAGAACTAACTACCACAATGGCCGCGTCTGCGCTTACAGGCCCAGACGGTGTCCTCTATGTTACACCTTTGGGCATGATGACAGCCGGCGGTGTATCTGCAACAAAGGTGTAGGCGTTACTAGTTAGGGGGAGCACCACACAGATAGAATTTGATCGCTCCATTTGTCTCATACAGGTGGTGAATGCTCCTGTGGCCACCTCTAACTGGTATCGAACTCTCACCTGTGGCTCCACAACGTCCGGTTCTTCCCAGCTGCCACACCCCGCGCAACTGTCACGACCGGCGGTCTAAACCAGGTGAGGGTCTCCAGTGCTGTGTGTGCCTCCACACCCGGTACGTCTAACTCCCGAACTTCCCAACTCCACCCTCGCAAAAGGTCCTACGGTGGGGGCGACAGCAACCCTGTAGGCAGCCTAGGCTAACTCGGGTCGTTCTCGCACTAAAACAAAACCGTGACCCATAGTGGAGTTTGACAGCCGTCTGGGATGTCCAAGCAGCCCTATTTAGGGATAACACTGCTTGCTCCCTCGCGGCAGAAGGGGCTAGAAAAGATGCCCTAAACAAATGCTGGGTCCCACGTCTTCTGTACCGGCCGTGGCTCGCAGATCGCAAAATACGTGGTCGTAAAACTCAAACCAAACAAAAATACCTCCGTCCCCATCCCCCGCGCCATACACTCCGGGCTGCTCGTGTGAGTCCTCTCACACTAGCAGCCTGGAATGTTCATTGCCTTTTAGACAACGCGAGGAGCAACTGGCCGGAACGGAGGACGGTGCTAGTTGCTCGGGAACTGGCGCGCTACAAGGTGGACATTGCTGCTCTCAGCGAGACCCGATTATCTGAACCGTGTCAACTGGAGGAGGTGGAAGCCGGATACACCTTCTTCTGGAGCGGCCATCCAAAGGCAGAGGGACGCTGGTGTCGCCTTTGTCATTCGGAACGACATCGTGGGACATCTGCCCTGTCTGCTACAGGGTAGCAATGATCGCCTGGTGAGCCTCCGCTTGCCTCTTCAGGGAGACAAGTTTACCATCATCATCAGCACTTACAACACCCCAATGAAGAGGTCTGATGCGGCGAAGGACAAAGTCTACGAGGACCTGCACGTCCTGCTGCCGACTGTGCCGAAGGCGGACGAGTTAATTGTCCTTGGTGGCTTCAACGCCCGCGTCGGGACAGACCACGCTGCCTGGCAGAGAGTGCTGAGTCCCCACCGTCTCGGTAGCTGTAACGATAACGGCCTCCATCTTCTGAGAACGTGTGCGGGACACCTTCTCCTGCCGACCAACACCTTCTTCCGCCTTTCGAACAAAGAGAAGGTCACGTGGATGCACCCTCGTTCGTGGCGCTGGCATCTGCTGGACTATGTTCTCGTCCGGAGGCAATATCGAAAGGACGTGCTGGTGACCAAGAAGATCCGCGATGCCGGTGGTTGGACGGTTCACCGCCTCGTCATCTCCAAGGTGAGACTCCGACTTCAACCGAGCCGAAGGCCCCAAGATAAGCGACCGCCAGGTAAGTTAAATACTCTTTTGTTAAATTTGTCTGCTCACTGTTTTGATTTCAGCAACCAAATAGCCGAGAAACTGGAGGACCTGCCTGTTCCAGCTAATAAAGCCACCATGGAGAAACGATCATGTCAACTGCGAAATGTCATCCAGTTCACCGCCCTCGAATTCCTCGAACCCGCATGCCATCAACAGAAGGACTGGTTTGACGACAATGACGCCGACATCAGCAACTTACTCGCAGAGAAGAGTCGACTACACAAAGCCTACATGGACCTTCGGACTGACGCCACCAAAGCAGCCTTCTTCAGATGCCGCCGCCTTGTACAGCAACGGCTGCAGGAGATGCAGGACGACTGGATGGTCCGAAAGGCTGAGGAAATCCAGGGGTATGCGGACCAAAATGAAAGGAAAAACTTCTTCAAAGCTATCAAGGCCATCTACGGCCCCTATATCAAGGGAATAGCACCGCTGCTCAGTTCTTTAACAAGCAACTGCGATCGATAATACGATCCCACGCATAAACAAGTTGGAGTGAGGCACGTTACCGTCAATAAATGCCAAATTAAACAAATATGAGTAAATGTGAGTTAAGTTAATGTGTAACAAGTGGAATAACTGTAGAAAGATGCGTATAAAATAAAATATGGCAAAGGGCTATCACAGTACGCCCAGCCTGGACCGAAGGCCGACATAAAAACGATGCCACAGATAAATGCAATTTTAAAACTCTTGAGTGATAAAGCGGTCGGGAAAGTGGACTCGACGGCCGCTGCGAATGGTGCGAATGTCAGTGGCACTTGAAGAGTTATGGTCGGGGATGGTGTGTGAAAGTGGGGTAGACGGAGAGGGTAGGGAGGATAGAGGAGAGGGTAGGAAAGTTAAAGGAGCACGGGGTAAGAGGGTCAGCACAGTCTTGCCCTTGGCGCAGGTCCAGCGTTTCCTCCGGGACAGCAGCCTTGACTCGGTCGACGCGGATCACGTCCTCCTCGTCACCGCGAAGGATCCGACAGGTCCTGACGTTGCGTGAGAGAACGCAGAACGGCCCTTCGTGTGGTGGTTCAAGCGGCTTGCGCACACGGTCACACCGAACAAACATATGGGTGCAGTTAGCCAAGCCTTTTTCGCCATAAGACTCGGTTGATGGAGCTCGGGGTTGAATCGGGGAAAGTGAGCGCATAAACTGCCGCAAGCGATGCACAAAACTGGTGGAGACTCATCGGCACCACGGGAGGTTGGGGTGATCATCTTGCCTGGCAGTCGGAGGGTAGTACAAAACGCCAATTCAGCCACGCTGTAGTCCAGGTCTGACTTGAGCGTCGAGTGAATGCATAGGAGCACTGGGGGAAGGTTGTCAGACCAGTTGGTTGGGTCAAATGCGTCACGCAGGGTGGTCTTTAGATGGCGGTGGAAACGTTCAACCATACCGTTGGCAGCTGGATGGTTGGCTATCGTCCGAATGCGGGCGCAACCCGAGAAATTTGAGGAGGGCTTGGAAGAGGGCAGATTCGAATCGGGCACCTCGGTCAGTCGTAACCGTGGATGAGGCACCAAAAACGGCGATCCAACGACTGACAAAAGCCTTTACGATGGTGTCTGCCTCCATGTTCGGCAAAGGGATAGCTTCAGCCCAGCGGGTGTAGCGGTCGACGCAGGTAAGGAGGTGAGTAAAACCATTGGATGGAGGCAAAGGGCCGACGAAATCGGGATGCACCTGGCTGAATCGAGCGTGGGGGCTGGGGAAGGTGCCGGGTGAGGACTTGTTGCGGTGCCGCACCGTAGTCATTGAAGTCATTGTTCATGCCAGGCCAGATGAACCTTTTCGCGAGGAGCTATTGTGAGACTCGGATCCCAGGGTGAGAGAGTCCACGAAGAGTGTGAAACACAGCTCGACGCATCAAGGCGGGCACGAAAGGGCGATGAAAAGGAGTCGACACATCACAGAGGATGGTGCCAGTCGGGGTGATGAATGGAACCCCCGCTAGCTGGCGACCGTTGTTAGTGAAGCCAGCGAAACCACGGGATCCAGCATTACTCTCCACGTGGAATGGTCTATCCCGAGGCGGGCCTTAAAGTTACCAGGGACAATTACCTTAACCACCTTTGGCACAGTCACCAGGAAAGCGTGTAGATCCTCGTAGAATTTGTTCTTTGTCTCGTCAGAGCTCGTCATTGGGTGTGAGAAACCATCGATAGAATTCGGGTTTCCTGAACCAGGAACGCGATATCGACGGAACAAATACATGTTATCGTCGGATTCTCCTTTTTAAAAGTGCCTTGTGGCCGTCTTCTCCTACCCTTTATGTAATAAGAGACACAGAACTTTATAAGCGAAAAGGAGGACAGGAGATCCTTGGATGGCGTTGGCATCTGAATACCGCACCTCAAGGACAGAACGACTAAAGGTCAACTCCATCAAAAGGCCCCCTGACCTTCCTGCAGCTCATAAAGTCCTGCGTCACTATGGGCTCTAAGAGAAGGACAAGACAGCCACATGGAAGTCAGGAGAACTGAGCAGACACGGCCCGATGGGGGAGCACAAGAGCTACCAGACCTAACAACTCTCGCGGCGATTTGACCATCCTTCAGAGAGGCGGTGACCCATAGCACACGCAACTGTCACGCGCGTCAAACATCCGCCGAAAGGCCGAGACAGCAAAAAAATGGTTAAAACCAAGACCGACTAGCCATTTAAATTTCTGTTGGATTTTGCGAATTTAAAGCTTTGACAATGGTTAGACAATCGAGCTCTCCGAAAAGTCAGTAGTTCAGTAAATTCGTAAATTAACGCTCATCGATCGTTAACGGAACTCACTTGTCCAATTCCGCCTTGGGGCTCATTCTCAAGCCGCGCCAGCACCGCACAGCGGCTACTACTACTACTACTACTACTACTACTACTACTACTACTACTACTACTACTACTCACTACTACTACTACTACTACTACTCACTACTACTACTACTACTACTACTACTACTACTCACTACTACTACTACTACTACTACTACTACTACTACTACTACTACTACTACTACTACTACTCACTACTCACTACCACTACTCACTACCACTACTACTACTCACTACTACTCACTACTACCACTACTACTCACTACTCACTACCACTACTACCACTACTACTACTACTCACTACTACTACTACTACTACTACTACCACCACTACTCACTACTACTACTACTACTACTACTACACACCACTACCACTACCACTACTCACTACTACTCACTACTACTACTACTACTACTACCACTACTACTCACTACTACTACTACATCACTACTACCACTACTCACTACTACTCACTACCACTACTACTACTACTCACTACTCACTCACTACTACTACTACTCACTACTCACTACTCACTACTCACTACTACTACTCACTACTACCACTACTACTCACTACTACCACTACTACTACCACTACCACTACTACTACTACCACTACTCACTCACTCACTACCACTACTACTACTACCACTACTACTACTACTACCACTACTACCACTACCACTACCACTACCACTACTACTACTACCACTACTACCACTACTCACTACCACTACTCACTACTACTCACTACTACTACTCACTACTACCACTACTCACTACCACTACTACCACTCACTACCACTACTACTCTACTCACTACTCTACTTTACCACTACTCACTCACTACTACTACTCACTACTACCACTACTACCACTCACTACTACTCACTACCACTACTACAACTACTACCACTACTACCACTACTACTACTACTACTACCACTACCACACTCACTACTCACTACTCACCACTACTACTACTACTACTACCATCAATACCACTACCGCTACCACTACTCCACTAATACTACAAACCACTAACTCTCACCATTACTACTACTACCACTCATCACTACTCACTACTACCACTACCACCACTACTACTCACTACCACTACTACTACTACCACTACTACCACTACTACTCTACTACTACTCACTCACTCTACCACTACCACTCACCACTACTCTAATACTACTACCTACTCACTACTCACTCACTCACTATTACTCACTCACTACTACTACCATTACCACTACTACTACTCACTCACTACTACCACCACTACCACTACTCACTACTACTACTACTACTACTACTACCACTACTACCACTACCACTACTACTACTCACTACTACTACTACTCACTACTACTACTCACTACTACTACTACTACTACTACTACTACTCAATACTCACTACCACCACTACTACAATTTCTACTACTACTACTACTACTACTACTACTACTACTACTACTACTACTACTACTCTACCACTACTACTACTACCATTACTACTATTATTGCTCACTCATTTACTACTCATATTACCATTTCTACTACTACTATTTCTTACTGATTTCCCTACTACTACTACTATACTCAATTACCACTACTACTACTATCTACCACTGTTTTCATATATTGCTACATTATTACTTTTCACTACTATCATTACTACTACTACTATTATTATTTTCATTATTACTACTACTACTTTTGTTATTACTATTGACTACTATCATTATTACTGATTGTTTACTACTACTATTACTATTGCGTTATTGTTTTCATTACTACTACTACTACTACGACTACTACTACTACTCCTTCTACTATTAATACTACTAGCCATTGTGCGGCTGCTGGTGGGGCCCTAGAATGACCCCAAAGCATAACGGGACGATTGAGTTTCGCTGACAATCGGTGAGCCTTCATTAATCAAAGCAAGCAATACTCCCGATCGAAACCGGCAAGACAACGAGCCTGTGGCTCAATAGTTAGAGCGTTGGATTTCTAATCAACAGGTTGCGGGTTCGAGCCTTGGGTGGACCAACACCTGGAGCTGGGTATGACTGGCTGATGACGGCTAATGAGCCCGAAATGGCCATTCCAGTCTCTCTTGTCCTTGTTGGCATTGTTAATCTAGTTCAGTAAATCTCTTCTGATGGACCATTTTCCTTTTTAAAATTATCACCCGAACCTTTCCAACGTTCGGGATTACTTATATGGCCCCTGCGATAGGATACGTAAAAGGAACATCATCCCTCTCCTGTACTACAAAGTTAAAGTGGATGAAGGACAAATATTCCTGTGTCCTACAAAATTTCAGCCCAGGTTTGGACTTTTGGCGCGGAATACACCGCAGATTTTTAATGGATTTTCTAACGCAGTCTTCCCAGATATACGATTTACAAGGGAAGATGACAGGGAGAAAGAGTTGTCCTTCCTTGGTGTGCTCTTCTGGCAAGCTGTTAATGATGGCACTGAGGCAGCGATTTACAGGTGTGCACCAAACACAATGAACTGTCTTACCTTACAGAACAAGCACACAACAGCTCAACACCCAAAAAATGTGTCTGAGAGAGCTTTTCAGGCGGATTAAAATTCACTACAGTAGCGTGGACAAAAAAGCAGGCGACCCGATAGCTCAATGACCACTTTGTACGGTGTGGCTACCCAAAGGCCTTTATAAGTCTGTGTCTACGTGTTTGTCCTCTGAAAATCACAGTACAACAAGGAGATAGCATACTCGGTCCTAGATAAAAACACGTTTTAGAGGCGGCCGGGCGCATTGATGGCGGATTAGGCTTTGGAATTTCACACTGACCCAAAGCTACTATGCACAGACACATTAAAAATTAAGTACAGATTAAACTCCAATGAGCAGTGTTGTTTAGTATACCGTAGTCCGTACCAAAACGGTCCTTGTAATTACAGAATCCAAACCGAATTAGGATCCTCGCATGTACCCACACAAGGCTGACTGCACAAGGGGGTGACCAATTTTCGACAGTGGCCGTTCATACTTTAAAAACAGGTCACGAGTTCAATTTCGTCGTAGCCGAAAGTATTACTCAAGCCGGGAGCAGGACAAACCAAGCGCTCATTGAATGCTCGGCGTCCGATTAGAACTGAACCGACCGACCATTGATCTTCCTTCTGCAAGCAGTGTCTTACGCGGTCATCCCCGCACCTGCGGCACCGGTCGATGATTGGTTGATGACCTCTATGTCTGTCGCTTTTTATGTTGTTGGTGTCATGTCCAACGATGGACTCCTTTCCAGGCTCAAAACTCCGAATCCATAACAAATGGCTCCGGCTTTCGATCGGCCTGCTTCTTTCTTACTTAGAATATAGTAACTATGGTGGTGGTGGCGGCAGCAGCAGCAGTACTAGCAGCAACAGTGGTAATAATAGTAGTAGTAGTGGTAGCAAATGGTAGTAGTCCCTAGCCACAGCAGCAGTAGCAGCAGTAGTAGTAGCATTAGCAGTACCAGTAGCAGTAGCAGCAGCAGTAGCAGACAGCAGTAGCTAGTAGCAGCAGTCAGTATCGCAGTAGCAGTCAGCAGCAGTAGCAGTAGTAGCAGCAGTAGTAGCAGTAGCAGTAGCAGTAGTCAGCAGTAGCAGTAGCAGTAGTAGCAGTAGTAGTAGCAGTAGTAGCAGCAGCAGCAGTAGTAGCAGTAGTAGTAGTAGGAGTAGTAGTAGTAGTAGTAGTAGTAGTAGCAGCAGTAGTAGCAGTAGCAGTAGTAGTAGCAGTAGCAGTAGTAGTAGCAGTAGTAGTAGTAGTAGTAGTAGTAGTAGTAGTAGTAGTAGTCGTAGCTATGCAGACGCACTACTGACGGCTTTACCAAAAGTTCCGCATTTGTAGACCCTACTCTCTGGAAAAAGTAGTCTGTGTTGAGAAATAACACCGAAAAAGAGCGGTAGAACTGGATTTGCCAGTGCCCGTTTATGAGACCGGCTGTGTCATCAAATGCAAAACTGAGCATCCTTATTTCGTTCTGCATTCAGGATAATTCAATGTGCACCACTCTCATGTATCTAAGTAGTGTTTCTAGCCCGACGAGGTAAGGACGAGCAATCCGCATTGAACCCGACTGAAATGTAGCTGCAGCCAAATAGTCTTCAACCGGCGGTTTCCCGCACCGCTGGATAATTAATGACCAGGATATTGGCTTAGCTGCCGAACCAAAAAAGAGTGACATGGGCTGCTTGTCGCGCACCGGTCCACAGGAGTAAATGCACTCTGACCGCTATAGTTTTGATCGCGCAGGTTCATGGGGGACTAGGTGAAATCGTTCATTCAAGCCACAATGACAGCTGTCAGAGCTAGACGCGCAATTATCAGCTGACAATCGATCGATACGCACTCGTGACGGCTGCATGCGGAGGCACAGCCACGGCGCGGTCGGCAGTCGTCGCGGCGACGGGACTGATTCACGCGGGCGGCTGCTGAGTCAGCGCGCGCACGCGGCTAAAGTCATCCGGACACGACGTGCGCTCCGACACAGGCCGAGCCTTCGAGCTAGCGAACGGCAAAGGCGGGGGCAAGCAGAGGCGCTGTCCTCGTAGTCACGTTGGGTTGGGGAAATTATATCAAACAGGGAGCGGAATGAAAAGAGTGGAGAGTGAAGCCAACTACCACTCGCCGGAAAGACAGCAGGTGGTATTCGCTGGTTTGCTCTCCCTTTCACCCAGGCCTAATAATGACTTGTCGGTAGGTTTTCCAAGATCTATGTAACGCGTAAAAATGACAAGGAGGACCTTACTTACTTTGCTAGAAAGTTGCGGCTCACATCCTATCTTTATCTGAATTGGCCAGCTGATATAGGATTTCCTGTTGTCGATGAATGGGTTTCATACGCTCGGGTACGCCTTAATAACTGAAGCCCGTAATGTTGTTCGAAATAAAGGTGCAAACTTCGAGTAGTCCCTGGGCCACGACTTTTAAGTTCGATCGCGAAGTTAACTCAAATATTTCAGTGCGTAACCACCTACCTGCAAAGTTAGCAGGGATGACACATTCATTGGTTTCACTATACTACTAAGGGTCATTCAAAGTAAAGTGGATGCTGTCTTTGATGGCAGCGTTTTATGTGATTTAAACGAATATTGCGAGACCTCTCTGTTGAGGCGAATGTCCGCATTCCAGGTGTGTGTATAAGTGACGAAGAATAAGGTTGTTCGTTCACCGGAATCATGGCTTTATTCGTCTGACGATGGACTCCAGTAAGAGTTCGAAAGCTCAGACGAATAAAGCCATGATTCAGGTGAACGAACAACCTTCTTCTTCGTCACTTACAGACCTCTCCGTCCCGTTAGAACATAACGTTTGTCACCATTAAAGCACAACCGATTTCACATCGTGATGTCTGGGCCATGAAAAGCCAAAAGACACCAGGTGGTTGTACCAGGGCGCCAGCAGACTTTAGACTTAACAGCATTCGGCCCGTCGCCGTAGCCGCCAGGACCAAGACCGACGACGGCCCGCGCAAATGAATACGCGTGTCCACCCTCACCCGAGAATGTCATCCTACGATGGCTGGCTGTCACTCCTCATTGGTCAACCAGTCAACCAATGAGCGTGAGGCAAATCAGCCGGCTCAGCGGACATGGGGTTGACTGGAGCGTCAGATACGGGCTGACCGCTGGTGTGGCTGCGCGCCCGTTGATGGCTGCCCTTCACGTCATATTCCGTTCGTGACATCGGCTCGGCCGTTTGCTTTATTCGACAGCTTTTCTGCCTAGCCTTTTTTGTGCGTACTTCATGTATACACGGGAAAACAACCCTGTGGAGTTCCACTTCTTTTCTTCGTCTCCTTTGCAGAATTTTCCAAACGTAGTCGTAAGTACACCTTGTTCATCCTAGGCTGACATGCTAAATTTATGGGTTCTAGGACCTTTAGACACGCCATATTTTTTTCAGTAGGTTTGAAGACAGAAGGATATAATGCAGTGCAGACCGAAAAATTTGGCCAATCTCATGCAATCGCCACCAAATGCAGCTGAAGGACCGCCCAAGTCCTTTGCGAGGGTCAATTTTTCAGAACGACAACGTTCCACCTTTCAAACTTCCTCACACGAAGGGGAATCTACATTTTTACCTCAAAAAAACCTGAGTGCCTGTAAACCCCTCACAGATAGCTCAGGTGTAGATATAGGCTGGCTGTACTCTTCTCCCCAGACTCCGGCTCCCAGAATGCTGCGTCTAAAGGTCCGGGATCTCATTCAACAGGAAAACTGTGATAATAACTTCCGATACGCCGTCGATCAGCCATCAAAATTGGTCAGAATCGAATGTCTGAAACCCGGATGTAGGTGTGTACTTAAACAAGAGCCGGCGCTAGCCCTGAAAATTGTATGCAATATCACCCTGGTGCGTGGAATGTGGTCAAGTGCGTCCTCTGGATTAAGCCACAAAAGTTTGACTCCATCCATCACCAGCACTCCTCTCCGATCCCACCAGTCAGACCGATCCGAAGCTCAATTTCTTCATAGCGTCATAAAAAGCGGGGATTCGAATAAGCAATCCTCTCGCGCATGCTTACGGCTGACTCCAGAGGCCTCGTCAGTGTTGGCCAGTGAACAGATTCCTCTCATTCTCACCTCTTGTTTCCCTTTTTGGTTCGAGTTACTCAGCAAGGCAAATATGGGTCCGGGGGATTTTTGCCAGTCTCGCGGTCCTTCCTTGAACCTTTGGAAGTCAGCTAAGGCGGTCTGGAAGGCACGACCCAGCCTCTTTCTCCTCCTGAAACCTGCCAGATGCTTCTTCTCCACAAACGCCGTCGGGGACTGTGAGAAGGAACTCAAGCAGGATACCTCCGTTCCTCTGAACACAAGCAGTGTTCTTAATCTTCATCCTGGCACTATGCTGAGACTGATCGATTGCCGAATCTGTCGGATCATAGTGGCACCTCAGATGGCATCAACAACCTTCTACCCGTCATTTGTGTCCATGCTGCAATGTGAAGTTGTCGGGGCACGGAGTCTGGCTAGGTACGCTTCTATGACCAGTCTTCCCCCCGACGATGCTCTCCAAGCCTTTGCTAGCGGACCCCGTTTTGTTTACCTCCCTCTGGATGATAATTCGGTCCTCTTCTCCCCGATCGCCACCCAGCCACCCAACGCCCGCGATATAAATGCCTCAACGGCAGCCTGGCCCTACACCGGTGCCCATAGTGTTCTCAGCCTCTTATCCAACTTTCAGCTGCCAATTTCCGTACGTCCGTTGCTCAGCAATAGCCTTGCGAACTGGCCCTCATCTGCCTCTAGCACCGCCCCCCACAATGATTCTGGGGCCTGTCTAACTCTCTCCTCTTGTTATCATGGTGACCTTATATTCCTTGAACCGATTTCGGATTGTGTGGATCGCATGAACCAAACTATAGCTCCGTCTTCTTCCTCCAGCCGCTTCTTCGTGGTGACCACGGAGATGTTATCCCAGCATCGTTTCCTCGTTGCCAGTCCTACCTCAACGCAGGCTTACTCGCAACAACTGAAGGTGCATGCCTCTCGGGTGGCTCATTTCCTTGCAGCTATACACCCAGCATTTGGACTAAACTACCTCCTTAAGTATCTGGAGGACGCGACTCACTGCTCTGCTGTGGGCCCTGTGCACTGCGCTCTTTCGGAGACGTTGGGTCCGCCGGGTGAATTTGGGGGTGCGGCGGGAGCATCGCATATGGCCGTCGGTAGCATTGCAGCAGTGACGGCTCTACAAAACAATGAAGTGATCCTTGATGCCCACGTAACCACAACACAGGACCATTATAAACCTTCAAAGTCACCAACCGTGGAGACTGACGAAGCTAGGAGTCTGCGCTTACAGGCTCAGCTCAATGAGATTGATATAATCTACCAGTACGTGCGGACTGGTCGATTTCCAAAGTCTTATGTTGGTCAGAACGATTGCCAGAAGGGTGGTGTTGATGGGCGCCTTTTCAGCAACTACCCGCTACCGGAGCCGCCGCCACCACCACCACCACATACTCAGCGGCGGAGCACCCGCGGCAGCTTTTCGCAAAATTCGTTCTTTAAATGCACCCCTTCCTCCCCACGCGCCAACATACCCACTCGACGTGATGTTCGAGCTCTTCTTCCTCCTCCTCCTCCCCCTCCACCACCACCGCCTCTCCGGTTTTGTAACAACATGACCAGGCGTGACTTTCTTGACGCCAAGTGTGTCAACGGCTACCCACACCTTGTCCCGCCACCTCGAGCTGCTATCAGCAACAATCGACGGAAGCCGTCTACTAGTAACGATTACACTATCCCATACCTGATGTCTCAACTGGACCAACGTTCCACCGCCATTACCACTCCCCCAACTGGGGTCCAACCGGCCGCAGGAGACGGAAACCACCATGGAGTGAGATCGACTTATTTGAAGACTAGTGATTCGCCCACTGAGTCGGGTTTCTTCCAACAGGATGAATCTTCGACATCCAACCTCGCTCAACTGCGGCGACAAGTAGTTGGCTTAAGTCCGCGACGGTACGATCCCGCCAGTAACCGGCCGGTTGGTGAATACAGTGAGGGCGGTAGTTCAGGCGTAGTTTTGCGCAACCAGTTGTCCATTCCTCTGCCTGCCGACTATCAGAAGGCCGATATTCTCTCACTTCGTGTCGGTGCCAGTCCATGCACCCGACAACAAATCTGCACACCGGTAACCTCGCGTTACGTCTCCGCGGTTGTGACTCCGGATATCTGCTCCAGTTTTTACAGTAACAGGACAGATCAGGGGATTCTCTCCGCGGGTGTGCGACGCCAAGATCCCGGCAATTCATCTGCGCGTTTCCAGATATCCCCTTCTGTTGTCTGTCCCGACCCGGGCGATTTGCGTCAGATGTGTGCCGCTGCCACAGCCGCGGCCTCATCCTTCCGAACTATCGATCAGCTCCGTCTTCCACTTCTTCCAAAAGGTCCGGCTAGGACCTCAGCGGTCACGAGTCAACCATACTGTCTACTGAATTCCATGAGCGAACGCGTAAACTCCTCTCCTGACACTGGCCTGGGAGGGGACAGCGGTCCAAACAGTGTGGCTCAACCTGCTTCCGCCAGCCGTGGAGCGAATGAAAATCCCCTAAAGGCGGCTCTACCTGAGGATCTCAGTTGCCACTCGCCCTCCCTCAGTGTGGCTCGCGCCCTTAACAACTTCAACTTCTTAAAACGGGTTGTGTGATACCTGTGACCTGTGGGCACACGAAATGCTTCTTGCTATAATGCTATCTCCAGTTCCTTTCTGGCCAACCCCCTTCTGTCAGCATTAGGGGTAGAAGTTGGCCCCCGCGGTTGGCATTAGTCCTCGCACTATCCCACCACAGCGCATTTCCGAGTCATTGGTGTCCCTACCGAATGTGCGTGGAGATTATTTTTGCAGATTGCGTCCCCTTTTCCCCTGGGCGGGAACTGACCGTATGTTTATAAATACTTCTTATGCAGTTTTGATATATACATCTTTGCTCAACTCGTTCTGTCCCACCTTGAGCCTGATAAATGGGCCTCCCATCATTTTTATATTGATTTTTTGCTCTCAGCGCCTTTTCTCTGTAATCTAAATGCCATGTCCGTATGGTCTTAGTGGGTCAATGAATCTTTTCTATCCCTCTCCCAGGATAACTAGGGTTTTTATGCATAACTTTGATAAAATTTTGCTTGCGTACTCTGTTCTTGACCCGACACCTAACGCCAGATTAAGTATGCGCATTCAATATTGCGTGCGCTACACAGTTTTAAAGTACACAGCCCATTTCAAGAGGTTTCGGACTCCTCTGTTCAGATCCTCCATTGCTTCATTCCTATTCAACATTACGCAGGTAGGACGGGGTCCTTTGAGGAGGAGGAGGGATAGAGATTACGTAGCTCGGTGACTTCAACGTCCCCAAAGCTCAGCTGGCCTCTAGTAAGTTGCCATCGTCCTGATTTATCTTCTTGTCAGCTGCGCTGTTTGGCTGTATTCTGTACACTTGTGGGCCGTCAGAGCGGAATCACCTACTGCGTTATGGGCTTGCTGCTTACTTGATAAGCTATAACCACTTCTAACCTATTCGGTCCGAACACTGTCCGGCGCGGACCTCTCCACGAGCATCGATCCGCGACAATAGTCCCGTCGAGTCCGTACCACTTCTTTGCACCCCTTTGCGCGTCTGAAGGCTCTTTTTCACGGAATTCAAGGTTTCCATCTCAGTAGCCTCCCGTGCCGCTGATTGTTATGGAATGGATGAAATTTGAGGCTAACCAACTAAGTTGTAGGGGAATGAAACTGTCATTGTCAACGACTAAAATAGCCATATTGGAGAAATCAAGTCCAAATTTTACTCCATTTGCAGAACGTCGCTGAGGATGTAATAAGATCCGCTTAAACACTCGAGGCTCTATTGAGCGGAAATCCCTCCAACTTTCACGCGAGTCGGTATCGTGTGATCTGGCTATTAAATTGTATGCGTAACCGCTGTCCGCATTTTTGGCATATTCGCATCGGTTCACATAGACTGTCGTCCTCCAATGATTCGGGACCGGTCCATCCGTTTGCGACAATGCTTTTACCACATTTAAACCATGATGGCGTTAAAATTGTTTCTTATAATATGGGAGATGTTTGACAGAATAATGAAGGTCTGCAGATTTTACACTGGCCGCTACACCGATGCTGTGAGTAGGGCACACAACATCTATGACCGATTACTACCTTATACTTGCTACGGCTGCGAGCATGCCTGATCGAGCTGGCCTCGATGATGTCACGGACTGTACCTCTCCATGCGCGACTGCTGTATCTTGACAAACTGTGGCGAGCCAGGTTTTGATTTGGCTCACTCTTCGACGCCTTTAAATTTGTAACGATGCCGAATCGAGGGCAGGAACATTGAGCTCATGAGGTGAGTGACGAAGAACATGCCCAAACCATCTCAGTCGTCTTTCTTGGGTGGATTGAAATATTCTCGTGATTTTGTCGCAGCGAGTGCATACTGTCTCATTTCAGACGAAGTCGTCGTACTTCACTCGAAGGATGATCCTCAAGTGGTCGTATTCAAGTACTTCCAGTTGTCGCTGGCACAGCCCAGCATTCACGACAGTAGAGGGGACAGACCAGACGGATGGCACACGTGAATCTTCGTAGCGGTGGAAATATCGCCTCGAATGCGTAGACACTTTCTAAGGCTTGAGAAGACCCAGCGAGCAGCACCGATTCTGGAGACAATACCATCCTTAATCTGTCCGTTCGGGACCAGTCTCACCCTGAGGCAGTTGAAAGTGTCTGCTTGAAGTTGACAGCCACCAATTTCGGAAGTTGCCTTCTCCAGGTCAGGGATGCAGCTTGAAAACACTGGTCTTCCCAGCAATAGGAATAAACCGACCGATTTAGCGACTTCATTAACTCTTGATACCCTAGACTCTAGATCAGCAAAGCTTGAAATTAGCAAGGCCATATCCTCGGAATAGTCGAGGTCAATTGCCATACGGTCGCAAACTCAATACCGTCATCTTCGTTTAGGGTTACCGATTAGGCTTGTTACACGGATCAGTAGTTAATAAATAACATACCTAAGATGTACAAATATGTCCTACACCCACAAATACATAGGCTACGTTTCATCCATGTGTGCTTGGATCAGCCAATTGGTTATTGTTAATAGATTTCCTTGACTATGAGATGTATATCAGGTCGCCGCAATGCCTCTTCAATCCATTTGCGAGCTGTGAACTAGATAACATGTTCAGACGGCTGTTTGTCCTTTAGCCTACTTGAAAGTTCCACCGTCGATTTCGACGAGGTGGTGCAGGGACGGTGACTTGCGCGTGATTTAGTTCAAAGTGATATTCGACTTGCGCTGCATCTACCGCACTCTCTCCTCCTCCCCCCCCTCCCACCTGAGGCCGGTGTCATGACAGAGCCAAGAAAACCGGAGATGGGAGAGGGCGCAGGTGGCTGGCGCTGCCGGAGCCGCCCCTGGGTGTACCACCACATCTGACTCGAATCCCATGGAGTGGGAGTGCAATAAAGACCACAATAAGGAGCCATTGCAGTCTGACTCTCAGTCCGCCAGTCAGTCACTCCACACGAAACACATATTAGGTCGACCACGCGGTCTGAGTTATCCCGTCAGTTGACAACCATCCAAGCCACGGCTTTAAGCGCACCGGGGTAGTTTCAAGCGCGTCAGATTGTTTATAGTGAGGAAAATGCGCTGAGCTGTCGACGTCTCTATCCCCCACCCCCACAATCAGACCACCATCCGAGCCAGTCAGTTGTTTGATGTGGGAGTGGGCACATTGGCTGACGGGTCGGCGTACCCGTCTTCGCGCGCCACCGCACGACCTGGCCCCCATAACACACACACACCAGGATTCACTTACTCAGGGGATATGGAGAAGCCATCGCCGCCTGACTCGCAGGTGACCGATGCTTGAGTTGAAGTTGCGGGCGCAGTGTGGGCAGGAGAAATCGTTAGAGGCTGTGGGGATGACATTCATGATAGTGGGTGTGGCAGTGGCGGTAAGAATGACAGGAGCGGAGGGTGTGCATGGTGTATCGGTATGGTCGGCATTGCGGTGAATTCTGCTGTCATGGATGCGCATGTGGCCGAATAGGCCCATGCGATGAGTGAATGCGCGAGGACAATGAGGGCAGTGAAGACGGCGATCTCTGCTATGTGTTGGTGCTCCAGGCACTGGTTCACCAGTCTCTGTACGATGGATTCGCAAGTAACCGACCAGGCCGATGCGTGAGGTGAATGTGCGGTCGCATTGAGGACAGTTTAGGAGAGAGTCCCCATCGGTGATGATGGTGGTGGTGGTGGTATTGAAGGCGAAGGCGGTGGTGGGGGTAAAAGGCGATGAGTATTGGGATGTGGTGGGAGTAATGCAGTTGATGCTAGGAGTGAGGGTGGGGGAGTCTGAAGGAGGGTTGGCAGAATTTGACGTAGAAATTGGAATTGTTGGATTGTTAATGCATTGCGTCCGAAGATGTCCAACCAGGCTGATTCGCGCGCGAAAGATGCGTTGACAGCGCGGGCATGTTGGCAGGGCCTAGCATTGGCGGTGTTGGTCCGGGGCGCTGGTGAATTTCGTGCCGCTCATTTGGCCTTTGCGGCGGCGATTCGGTTGGCCTCATCGATTGCTGAACCAGTCTTCACTGATCTTCTCCATACCGGTCTATCCTGGGCGAGGTCCTCCCTGGTCGCCGGGTTAATTTGCAGTTGCTTCAGCGATTTCTTCAAAGTGTCCTTTTAGCGTCGTTTTTGACCTCCCTGTCGGCGAGCACCCGTAGCGACATCTTCGTAGAAAAGTCGTTTGGGTAGTCGCTCGTCGTCCATTCTTACCAGGTGGCCGCTCCATCGCAGTTGCACTTGCCTCAGCATGGCGTGGATGCTGAGGATTCCGGTCCGCTTCCAGGACTTCATAAGTCTGGATCCTTGTCTT
>WEDG01009502.1:0-12254 GCA_017591395.1 Schistocephalus solidus | reverse complement strand
ACATCCTGTCAATCTTGCGAGCAAAGTTAGACTAGGCCGACTAAAAAGTTTACTGGTGCACCCATCGTAGGACTTTTCGAGAGGGGGTGAGGTGGTACGTTTGGGAGTCAGACATACCGGGTGTGGGTGCGCACACAACACCGGAGGCCCTCACTCGGTTTAGCCCGCCGGTCGTGACGGTTGCTCGGGGTGTGGCCGCTGGGAAGAACACAACTTCGAGAAGCCACAGGTGGAAGTTTGGTACCAGGTAGAGGCGGCCACATAAGAATTCACCACCTGGAACTGTAGCGAATCTATGATAGAGGATTCACAGTTTTTTTAAAAATTGGGTTGAGTTTATGAAAAGCCACTTGGAAATCTTATAATTTGGTGCACCGATTAAGGAGACTATCGGTCGCAGCAGAATGCCACTTTAGTGAACTTTGGGAAGTCCGTATATTTCGGTAATCGTAGGTTCATTCTGCTTAAAGGATTAAGCCAAAACTCCAGAAATTAATTTTCTTCCTTTGAGGCGTTTCAATACCTTCTCAAGTGGCGTTTTTCAAGGCAAGGTTCTAGAGCCTCTCCTCTTCATTCTGTACATAAATGCGATTGACACTATACCCAAAAATTCACAAAATATAGTTCACGCTGATGATCTCAAATGCATTTACTCATTTTCTAAAGACACTGCCTATAGTTGCGTTGATAAAATCAAACTGATCTACTTATGCTCTAACGTTGGAGTTATAGTTGGCAGATGGAATTTTCTCCATCCAAGAGTAGTTTCATGTGTTTTAACTCCGCCAAGATTCCTGGGCCCCTTGTATTTCAAAAGAGTACGCTTTTAGAACGATCAACCATAAAAGATTTAGGTCTAAGTTACACGAATAAGCTAGCGTTATTGCCTCATGCAGATCGAATTTCTGCAAAGGCTGCACAGATATGTGGTTTTATATCACATAATTTCTTACTTCCGGAAAAAACCTGTACCACATGTTTGTTCTTCCTATCCTAGAATACTTCTGTCCCCTTTTTGGGCTGATGAACGCTTCTAACCGCAGTAAGATTGAAAAAGTTCAGAGGGTTTTTACTCGAAGACTATTTTCTCTTCCTGGATCCAGTATTTCTTATACTGATTAGCAAAAATTAAATTTCTGTGGCATAGAAGACTCGAAGCCGGTCTCTGCTTCCTGTTTCGCGTTAACTCTAGCCCAAATCTCCCACGAATTAACACTCTCATTCATGTAGATCGACTCTATGCCACTCGTAATTCCTCCATGATCATTTCACCACCACTTAGCTCCACAACTAACCGTTCTCAGTTTTTTGCCTTCAAATATGCTTTCCTATGGAATAGTCTTCCACTGAAAATTAGGTTGTCGTCTTCATTAGCTATTTTCAAAACCAAATTACGCAAACATTTAACTTCGGAAGATATAAAGTCCTTATTGTCTGTTTCCTTTTCGAAACTCGCACATTTTGGATTTCGAAAAGGGTCCTCCTGGAATTTGAGGCAGTTCATTTGATATTATATTGGTTTCTAAAAAGGTTTTCCATCATCATCTCCGCTAACCACTCGACCACCTCATTACGGCGGCGATGGAATGAAGGCCGAACTCATGCGCACTCAGTGGAAAGCTTTATTCTTTAGAAACATAACCGAGGACTGGGAAACGTTCCGGGACATACCGCACAGGCTCATCGAAAATCACTGTCCGATTTTGAGGAAAAGGTTAACCAACAGACCGCGATGGCTTACGCAGGCCTAAAAAATTGAAGTTCAACAAAAAGCGGAGATTGTGGAAAAAATCGCTTACGGACGGAACACCTGCATCTCTAAATGCGTACAAAATGCAGAGAAATCGGGTCAAGGGCCTTATTGTTAGAACAAGACAGGCTTTCGAAGTGGACCTGCTGACCCGGGCCACCGTGAACCCGAAACTGTTTTAACGGTTACCTCAGGAAGAATACACGGAACAAGGATCCGATACCCCTGCTGAGGACCACCGAGGGTGTAGACCTTACTGAAGACAGTGCGAAGGCTGATCATCTTTCGGAGTTTTTCCAGTCTGTTTTCACAAAGGAAACGAGTTACGATTACCCTACCGATGGCTTTGAAGTGGATACAATAGTCGAGACTGTTCATTTCACCGAGACTACTGTCCTCAAGGAACTTTTGGGGTTAAAGGAATCTAAGTCACAGGGTCCCGATGAAGTACCTGCCAAGCTGTTGAAAGAGTTAGCGAGAGAGTTGGCAAAACCACTCTCTACGCTTTTTCAAACAACCTTCCAGACCGGAAGTCTACCAGCCGACTGGAAATTCGCATGGATTACGCCGCTTCATAAAGGTGGAAGCCGGGTCTCTGCAAACAATTATCGACCGGTCAGCCTAACTTCAGTTTGCTGCAAAATCATGGGAAAATAAATTAAGCAACAACTAATGCAGTTCCTAGAACATAACAATCTGCTATCCGAGGTCCGGCACGGTTTCCGTAGAGGTAGATCCTGCGTCACGAATTTGCTCTACTGTTTAGAACGTTGGACTGAAGCGGTCGATAGAGGAAAAACGGTGCACGCAGTCTATATCGACTTCAAAAAGGCTTTTGATAGCGTGCCGCACCACCGCCTTCTTTATAAACCCAACCGCATAGGCGTATGAGGTAGACTTCTGACATGGATAGAAAACTTCTTAACTGGCCGCTCATAAACTGTCCATATCAGCGACAAACATTTGACCAAGGTTGAGGTTGAGAGTGGTGTTCCCCAAGGCTCTGTTCTCGGCCCTATTTTGTTCATTGTCTACATCAACGATTGTGCCAATGAACTGGACTGCGATATTGCCATGTTTACCGAAGATCTCAAACTTTGGTGCGTCATTCAAACTGCAACTGACGAAGAGAACTTGCAGGCAAACTTAAATCGACTCTCGAAATGGTCAAATGACTGGCTCTTTGCCGTTTAATGATAGCAAGTGCAACATCATACGAGTTGGGAAAAGGAATCCTTCGAACCGTACGATTTACAGTCTGAATGGCATTCCATTGAAAGAAATGGATGCCCAAAAGGACCTGGGAGTCTGTATCACGCCCTCGCTTAAACCCTCCCTACATTGCGCAAAGGTAGCGAAGTCAGCCATGTCGATTCTGTACCTCGTTAAACGAGCTTTCGCAGCCTTCACTACCGACTGCTTCGCTTAAGTCTTCGGAACATTCGTGCGGCCACAGTTGGAGTCCGCTATCCAAGCTTGGAGACCCTGGGCGGTGAAGGACATCAACATCCTCGAAAAGGTCCAAAGGCGAGCGAAAAAATTGTCCTTGGACATGGCTCACAGCCTTATGAAACACGGCTGCCGAATCTCAATCTCTTTCCCTTGCGCTATAGACAGCTTCGGGGGACCTGATACTAACATTCCGCATACTACGCGTCCAGGACTGTTATCTCGTCTAAGGTGATTTCTTCGAGTTAGCAACAACAACGAACTTGAGAGGTCATCCTCTCAAATTACTTGTGACTGGAGCTATGCTAGACACTTGAGAGTACTCCTGGCATCAATTCTATTACTCCCAACATCATAGAGACCAAATCCCTCTACTCATCGCCTGTTACCTCCACCACCGCAGCCACCACCACCTTCGCCTTCACTACCGCCAATGCCAGCACCAGAAATGTGGAATCTCTCCTAAACTGTCCTCAATGCGACCGCACATTCACCTCACGCATCAGCATGATCGGTAACTTGCGAATCCGTCGTACAGATACTGGTGAACCAGTGCCTGGAGCACCATCACACAGCAGAGATCGTCCACTCCACTGTCTTCACTGTCCTCGTGCATTTACTCATCGCATGGGCCTATTTGGTTACATGCGCGTCCATGACAGCGGAATTCACCGCAATTTCGACAACACCGATATATAATGCACACTCTACAATCCTGCCAGCCTTACCGCCACTGCCACCCCCACTACCATGAATGATATCCCCCACCCTCTACGGATTTCTCCTGCCTACAATGCGCCCGCAACTTTAACTCGCGCATCGGCCTGGTTGGTCACCTGCGAATCCATCGCACGGAGGCTGGTGAAACGGTGCCTGAGGCTCCGACATACAGTCGCCGCGCCCACCTCCACTGCCCTCACTGCTCCCACACATTTTCACACCACGTGGGCCTATTAGGACACATGCGCCTCCACGACAACCTGCAGTAAACCACCGGAGACTAAGCCACATCAGCGCACACCATATACACTAATGCATAGAGAACACCCTCACAATCATCATAATGTACCTGATAAAAGCACGGTTTCCTAGAAAGTGTGGCTTGGAAAACTGCCAAATCTGACGCTTACACCAGAATACGTCGTCGGACCAGTGTATGTGTTGTGTGTGTCGAGTGGCTGACCAGTGGACTGGGAGTCAGACGGCGATGGCTCCTTCATATCCCCTAAGTAAGTAAATCCTGGTGTGTGCGTTATGGGGGCCAGGTCGTGCTGTGGCGCGCGAAGACAGGTACGCCGACCCGTCAGCCAATGCGCCCACTCCCACATCAGACAACTGACTGGCTCGGATGGTGGTTTGATGGTGGGGGTGGGGGAGAGAGTGAGGTCGACAGCTCAGCGGATTTTCCTCACTATAAAAAATCTGACGCGCTTGAAATTATCACGGTGCGAAAAAAGACATGGCTTGAAAGGTTGCCAACTGACGGGATAACTCGGACCGCGTGATCAGCCCAATTGTGTGTTTTGTGTGTAGTGGCTGACTGGCGGTCTGGGAGTAAGGCTGCAATGGCTCCTTCGAAATGTAGCCTTTATGGCACTCCCACTCCATGGGATCCGATTCAGGTGTGGTGGTACAACCAGCGGCGGCTCCGGCCGCTCCAGACACCTGCGCCCTCTCCTATCTCCGGTCTTCTTGACTCTGTCTTGACACCGGGCTCAGATGGGTGAGGGGAAAAGAGTGCGGTAGCCGTAGCGCAAGGCTGCTATCTCTTAAAACTAATTCACGCGCAAGTTAGCATGCCTGCACCACCTGATGTGGTGCATACGGTGGACATCGTCAAAATCGACTGTCGAACTGTCAATTTGGGGAAGCACCACACATATAGCATTTGGTCGCGCCATTTGTCTCGTACAGGTGGTGAATGCTCCTGTGGATGCCTTTGACTGGTACCCAACTCTCACCCGTGGCTCCTCGAAGTTGGGTTCTTCCCAGCGGCCACACCCCGGGCAACCGTCACGAGCGGCGGGCTAAACCAGGTGGTGTCTCGGTGTTTTGTGTGCCTCCACACCCGGTATGTCTGACTCCCGAACTTCCTACCTCCCCCCTCTCAAAAAGTCCTACGGTGGGGGTGACAGCGAACCCGTAGGCGGCCCAGGTTAACAAGGATCGTTCTCCCATTAAAACAAAACCATGACCCATATTGGAGTTCGGCAGCCGTCTAGGATGTCCTAGCAACCATATTTAGGGACAGCAGTGCTTGCTTTCTCGCGGAGGAAGGGGCTATAAAAGGTGCCCCATACAAATGCTGGTTATCACGTCTTCTGCAGCCAGCCGCGGCTCGCAGATCGCAAAATACGCGGTCATAAAACTCTTCAAACAACAATACTCCCCGTCCCCATCCCCCTCGCCAGACCCTCAAGGCTGCTCGGGTGAGTCCACTCACTCTAGCGGCCTAAAATGTTCTTTCCCTTTTAGACCATCCTAGGAGCAACCAGCCGGAACTGAGGCCAGCGCTAGTCGCTCGGAAACTGGCGCGCTACAAGGTGGACATTGCTGCTCTCAGCGAGACCCGATTCTCTGAGCAGAATCAGCTGGAGGAGGTGGGTGCTGGCTACACCTCCCCAGTGATGAGCTCTGATGCGGCAAAGGACAAATTCTACGAAGACCTGCACGCCCTCCTGGTAACAGTGCCGAAGGTGGACAAGTTTATTGTCCTTGGTGACTTCAACGTTCGCGTCGGGACGGACCACGCTGCCTGGCAGGGAGTGCGGGGTATCCACGGTCTCGTTGGCTGTAACGAGAATGGCCTCCTTCTTCGGCGAACCTGTCCGGAACACCGTCCCCTGCTGATCAACACCATCTTCCACCTTCTGACGCGGGAGAAGGGGACGTGGGAGCGCCTTTCGATCGTGGTGCTGGCAGCTCCTGGACAATGTTATAATCTTGAAGAAAGATCGACAGAATGTGCTCGTGACCAAGGCAATCCGTGAGACAAATGACTGGACGAAGCACCGCCTTGCGATCTCTAAGATGAGACTCCGAATTCAAGCTCGCAGAAAGCCGCAAGTTACGTGACCCCAAACTAAGTCAAATACTCCTTTCATAAAGTTGCCTGTTCACTGTTTTGATTTCAGCAGCCCTGTTCGGTGAGCAAAATAACCAAATCAACCAACAATGCACTGTTGGCTGCAAGTGGTCTGCATATGCTCGGTTGCGACAAGCATGCAGGGATGAGAAGGTCAGCGCGAGGCAGTGATTGTTCTCGATACTGCCGCCACCCGCTGTGATGCTGTGCTGTGTGCTTGGCAGTTTCGATGCCTGTTGAAATGTGCTGCTTGTTTGAACGCGACGACAAACCACGACGACAAACAACGCTAACGCCGCTTGCATGCTACATTCAGGTCACTGGACATTCTGAATATCAACTTGATCCACCTGCAGGTTCATCTTACTGCCCTACTTGCGTGGGATTCGTACCATATCAGTCTTTAATTCATCAAAACGTTATTATTTACGTTAGTACTCTGTAACAACTTTATCTCCATCGGGACCACATATGTAAGTAGAGAACCACTATCTATGTGCAATACAAATCTGATTTCACAATAACTCTTCTCTTCTAAGTTTGCAAGCAACGAGTTGGCCTAGTGCATCCTCGCTAGTTGCTGGGTATTCATCTGGTAGTTGGTAAATACAATGAGCCAGCATCGAACTTAGATATAAAGCCAACTTTTGCTTACTGGGTGTAGCTGTAATCTCAAGGCATCCTCTCCTCCATCGACGGAAACGGAAAATCTAATGTTCCAATGCCACTTCGAAGTCTTGGTGAATTGTGTCAATGTGGGTTTTGGGTTGAGCCCCTCTTCAATGCCGGCAAGTGGGTAACGGCGCCGGAGCTTGTACATGAAATAAGCATAATCTATCAGCTTGTCAGAAGGCACACGTCCTACGCTACTTCCGAGAATGGCAACACAGACGAGGCATTAATGGAAGTTTTGGGGATGCATAGCCTTGGAAAGACCAAAGTCGGAATGTTCGTCCGGATGAAGTTGCCACCGGAATATCGGGCTACAGGTGTCTGCGGTCTGCCGGAGTTTATCTCTAAAACTGTAGCGGTCTCTTATCCCGAGGGCGGCATATCGTGGATGACCAACAAACGACTGCTATCCTGCAGACGCTGAGTTTGCGTCTGTACCTTTTAAGGGGGAATAAGTGTTTCGGAAATTATTTATGGGAGGAGCTTGCACATTAAAGTAGCATAATCTATCAGCCTATCAGAAGGCATACACCCTACGCTACTTCTGACAAACGGAAACACAGACCCCTCCGCCGCTGCTACCTAGAGAGGATTTTCGGTCCCAACGCGGCGGGACTTAAACGTACTTGTCTGCGAATAAATATTATAATCGTTGTTTTGTCTGAAGACAAAACACTTCAGTATTACAGAGCGGTATGCATTACTGAAGGAGGTCCATGTAATGATTTTCAATGCAAAGAGACCGACGTTTCTTCAACGAGAATGAAAAAAAGTTGGGCGGCGAATGTTTCCAAATATTCGCTAAAAATGACAAGACGTTATTCGTCAGAGAAATGTTGTTAATCACGGTCAATAACAGGTATTTTGGACAAAATTAGGTAAAGGAAATGTAATTTATCACAAAAATGAAGACAAAAATAGGGTAGGATTTTTGCTTGTTTTCTTTGGTGGATATAAAGTTCGTTAGGGCATCAAAAAGGAAGCGGAAAAGCTAAGACTACTTCAGTAGTAAACAGAGCATTTTCAGAATTTCGCTAATCTTTCACCAGATATCTAATGTTACATCGGATGGAGACATGATTGGGCTAACCACCGTTTCGGGATGTAATCCCAGCTGGCGTTTAGACAAAATGGGGTCGATCAAGATCCCGACCTCAAAGCGATTGTCATGCTCCTACCCACTCCCTCGACATTTGTAACTCTGTTTTGAGCAGGAAAGATTAAATATCGTTACTAGAGTGCAGTCAGATGAGGCGTTGGTTGAAGATTTCAGGGATGCAGAGTCTTGGAAAGACCAAAGTCGGAATGTTCCGTCCGGATGAAGTTGCCACATAGGACAATGAGATCTTGACAGGGGTAAATATGAAGAATTTATGATAGGGCACCGGAAATATCGGGCTACAGGTGTCTGCGGTCTGTCGCGTTTATCTCTGCAACTGTTCCGAGTCTCTTATCCCGTGGGCAGCATATCGTGGACGACTAACAAACGACTGCTATCCCGCAGAACCCCACACAGAAGCTAAGGCAAACGGACGAAATGGCTCGTTCAACCGTCAACCACAGTCAGCTACCATAAGCCTAGTCACATTTATACGCAGGGATCAAAGCTGCTTTCGGCGCAAACTCTACATCGAAGGTATTCTACCGCTCGACGTCTTCGTAGGCCTCGCTGCTGCACAATGGAAAAATCTAGGCTGTTCTATGGTTGGCAGCCACGCTTTTCTCATGCATTTGCTTAGATTATCGGCCAATCTTGACTTCCAGCATCTAAAAGTCATTTAGATTCGTGCGGCACCGATTTTTGCTTTGCACTTATGAGATTTCATCGGCAGTCAAACAATCTCAGTATTTTATTGAGGCGGTCGATATTGAATGCGAATTTTCCTTCTCTAAATCTACGGCCCAACAATGCTTAAAAGAAATCCATGCAGACATGCACGCTCTTTCCGCGTGGAGCTCAACGTGGCAAATCGAATTGTAACATTCAAAGTATCGTCAAATTTGCGTTGGGCTTGACGGACTACCACAACCAGTTATTTTTCAAGGCACCCTATGACTGAATGTTCCGTCATCAATGACTTTGGTTTAAGCTACACCAGTAGTTTAGATCTGTCACCTCATGTCGATAGAACTACGGCCATAGCTACCCAGATTTGTAGCTTTCTTTCTTATAATTAATATCCCCCTGAAATTGAATAAGGACTTTATCGAATGTTTGTCCTTCCAATTGTTGAATATTGCTGCGCATTCTATGGTTTAATGACCGGGGGAGTCTGCAGTTCTTGAAATCGAAAAAGGTTCAAAGACATTTTACTCGAAACTCTTACCTCCGTCACTTTCAACTACCCCCCTACTCGAATAGGTGCCAGCTAACTCACCTAAAATGTCTATGGGTTTGGAGATTGTAAGCTTGCTTCTATCTCCTTTGCCACTATAATAATAGATCGAATATCCTCTGAATTTCTGCCCATACCACCATTAGTCGTCCGTACAACCTACATAATTCTTCACTGATTATACCCTATATCCTCCAGTTCTAAACGATCTTTGTTCTTTGCTTCAAAGTATTGCTTTCTTTCGAATAACTTGCCAATCGCTATAAGGTTATCAAATAGCCTGCCTACTTTTAAGGGAAAACTGCACATCTATCTCTACAATGATTAGATGAACCAATAATTTTCCTCATCCTTGCCGAGCAGCTTCTTTCCATTATCCCGCGAAAGGACCATCGGGAATTAAGAAGACCGTTTCCAAATTATGTTCCAATAGTTTCCCGCAGACTTCACGTCTTCGTCATACTCAGTATCTTGAGCCTATAGCATATACGTGCTCAGTTTAAAACCCTCGACCGCTCATCGCATCTGCTGCGTCCTACCTCACGCGTATGTTTTTTTCTCCCAGGAGCGACGTATTTTTTTCCTCCTTAAAAACCCACAATCTCCATGCAACATATCCCTTGTCAATACAATTTTCCAAGGAGATTTTTCACTGTCTGCTCTTGTGTATTTATTTTGACACATTGATTTGTGTTATTGTACACGCTTTCACGCTCGTTATATTTTTCCAATGACAGAGCCCTTCCGGGTACGCAAAGAAAACATCAATCTATTTAAGTAGTATTGGGGGACGCCCGTTCCTTTTACACCTCCAGGCAACATTCCTATTGATCCGTTAATGAACAGGTCTCAAAAGGTAGTCTTAAGTAATTATTTTATATAACCTGCTTGCCGATTTGATTCGAACAAGACAAACTGAACAGGCCTACTCTACGAAAGGGAAGAACTGGTAATCTTTTCCTCGTTCCTTGGCTTACAAATGAGTTGAGATAAGAAACTTACTGTAGTGTCACTGGTGGTGGAGGCCGACCAGCCAGCCAGCCACCCTTCTGACCCAGTATGACGATCTACTACGTTATAGTTGTCAGAATCAGACGCATACCTGCCGGCCTGCCTAAAGAGTGTTTTAACGTCAGGTGTGTCTTACGCGGCCCTCATGCCTAATTCGGTGCACTCAGAACTGGAAAGGTCATCCATAAGCATGGTATTCTGTCTCCATCGTCGAGTCTTCTTGACTGTAAGGCTTTCAACGGGCCCGCTGCGTAGAGATTGTTGTCGTGTGGTGGCTGATGGCCAGCGGCACATCTCAACGAGCTAACCACTCTGAATACCCAAATAGACGTAGCTCCCATTCTTCGGGGGCTCTCTGATGCAAGTGCTAGGCATTTGTAGCAGCATTTGTGGGTCTTTGGGTACCTCGAAGGTAGCGCCTTAACACCTGAAACAACCTCTTTGTTGTGGAGAGCGGCAATTGTGCCTACAGGCAGAATTCTCGCAAAGCCAGCAGAAAGCATCTGCCCCCTGCATTTGTTCGAGCTTTCATTTGCTTCCACGGACTCTGTACCTACCAATCACTTACACACAAGAAACCTACCAGTGGATACTTCTGGCACCAGATCGGGCATGTGCTGTTCCAGCAATTGATTTACCACCAATGACGACGCAGAGAGAAACGAAGGATTAGATCCTCCATTCGAGACATAGTATACCGGAATATCACACTGAATGCATTTTGTATGGTGCTGTCCTGCGGGGTTAAGGGTTTACTAGTAAACCAAAAGCTGGGTATCACGTCTTCAGCAGCCGGCCGCGGCTCGCAGATCGCAAAATACGCGGTCGTAAAACTCAGACAATCAACAATATCCCCGTGCCCATCCCCTGCGTCATACTCTCCGGACAGCTCGGGTGAGTCCGCTCACACTAGCAGCCTGGAATGTTCGCTCCTTTTTAGACAATCGGAGGAACAACCGGTTGGAACGGAGGCCGGCGCTAGTCACTCGGGAACTGGCGCGCTACAAGGTGGACATTGCTGCTCTCAGCGAGACCCGATTCTCTGAGCAGAATCAGCTGGAGGAGGTGGGTGCCGGCCACACCTTCTTCTGGAGCGGCTGGCAAAAGGCAGAGCGACGTGACGTTGATGTCGCCTTTGCCATCCGAAATGACATCTTGGGACGTCTGCCCTGTCTGCCGCAGGGTAGAAATGATCGCCTGATGAGCCTCCGCCTGCCTCTTCGGTGAGACAAGTTCGCCAACATCCTCAGCACCTACGCTCCCCAGTGATGAGCTCTGATGCGGCAAAGGACAAATTCTACGAAGACCTGCACGCCCTCCTGGTAACAGTGCCGAAGGTGGACAAGTTAATTGTCCTTGGTGACTTCAACGTTCGCGTCGGGGGACAACGCTGCCTGGCAGAGTGCGTCCACGGTCTCGGTGGCTGTAACGAGAATGGCCTCCTTCTTCTGCGAACCTGTGCGGAACACCGTCCCCTGCTGATCAACACCATCTTCCGCCTTCTCGAGCTGTCTCTGGATAGATAACAGAAACCAAAACCGAACTTTCTAGTAGTAAACAAGCTAACTAAATAGCATTACCTTGGATAACAAATAGATCGGGGGACAGAGAAAAACGGCAGGGTGTTGGAATAGTTTTGTCTGTGAAAAAATTCCTAATAGTGTCCGATGAGACAAACTTGTTTTCATACAGAATTGAAGCTATATTGTTGCTCTGCTAACTGGCCACTTGCAACTTACCCATGTTCGGTATTTGCTATATAACCGCATCTCAGAATAAAAGCCGATAATTTCCACCGTATGCTCCACACCAGGTGGTGCAGAAACAGTGGCTTGCACGTGGATTAGGTTTAAGTGCCAGTAGCCTTGCGCTGCAGTTAACGTACTCTCTCCTCCTCCTCCTCCTCCACCTCAGCACGTTCACCACACAGTCAAGAAGACCCGAGATAGGA
>WEDG01009495.1:0-78719 GCA_017591395.1 Schistocephalus solidus | reverse complement strand
AGGACTTGCTGATCCGTAACTGCCCTGCACTTACTTATTCGAATTGGATTAAGTCTTATTGGAATGAACATCATATACATCTAAACACTGCACATGGTTACAAAATTAGACTGTCGACTAGATCGTTAGAAATATTTTTTGGGACTAAAAAATATATAGCAGGAGAAATGCATTAAATTAACAGAAATGTCAATGCTACAATGCTATATACGCAACTCCCGACAAACGGATGAATATTAAATGGTTTTTCGTGTATATGCAGGTAAGAAAAAATGCAAAGGGAAACGAATAATTATTTCGAATAAACGTGGCCCTCCTAGTTCAGATATTTTGCTCTTATTGGTATGCCTACTTTACGCATTGCTGGTGCCTTCGCTTAAGAAATTGCTGCCGGAATATCTCCTCATGTCTTCCACGTATTTGGTTGACAACTTGTCCTCGCGGTTAGCAAAACGAACACAACTGCTTGGTTTCGAGCATTCATTCCAGATATATAGGAAATGAGGAACATTAAAACAGATAGGACGATGAGGGAGAAAATTAAATAATAACTGTATTACAATAAGGTTCAGTTTTGCAGCTTGATTTAAATTCTGCCCAACCGAACAGTGCTTACATACAGTTAAAAATAACGCATGTTCAAAAGCCACGGAATATATTGCAATTCGACGTTAGCTTGGTTTAATTCATTGTCAGATCTAAGTATGCCCTATTCATTTTTGTCAAATGCATATTCAAAAATCAAATACCGGTTTTCCAAGACGAAAAACTTTGCAATCACAATTAACCTCATGTTATGGGCAGACTAAAGATTCCGTTAATATTGCTGCTGCAGTAAATATATATAAGTAAGTTATTTCGTATTAGTGTATATGTAGCAGGCATAACTAAGACTAATTCAGGTGAAAGCGCTGAAGAGCAGTGCAAACATCGCGGAGTAACCATCGCAAGAAACGCTCAACATCTATGGATTATAAAGTTTTTAACAAAATGAAAATTGTTTTGTCACGCTGGAGGACATACAATTCGCCACAAAACCACACGTGGCGTATGCGGGGTAGAGCAAAAATAAACATTGTCGCGAACTGAGGCAGGCAACTCTGAAACCTGACTAATTTAATCGACGAGGGCTGCCAATCAAAAGTTACTACCTTCATTCAAATTAAAGCAGCAATAAAATTTGGAATCAATAGCGCAATGTTAGGTAGAGGAAAATATTGAGGAACTGAGCGATGCCAAAATTGCAAGCTTTCATTTCATTTGTAAACTCAAATTTTTTAAGTGCTACATGTGTATCCATGAAAACGACTGAAAGGTTAAGACAACATAATTTAAACAGTTCTCAAAAACATTTGTATTTAATCGATATCCTCACTTTCATCCAGACATTTCAATGAAAGATCATCAGCTTCCTGATGAGTAGAGAAATGTAGAAACTGAAAGTTTATAAATGATTTTTTGAATTGGTAACGTTCTGGTGGATGTTGAACGAGGGCAATTTCCTCCGGTTTTTTAGGTGATTTTTGAGTGAATAATGAACACCTCAGCCAGAACACGTGTGAGATACAGGTTATTTGGAATATCTTTAGGAGATTCGGTCGCTGCAATCTTGGTTTCTATAAGGGAGTACAATTATTCCTGCGTAAGATTTCTGAGTGCTTTCTGGTGACGATGACATCTGCTGATTATAAACATGGAAAAGGTGCACACCTGACGTGCCAGTGGCAGAGTTAAATTACAATTTTTCGGCGTTACTATTTAGAGTTTAACGATCTGGAAAAATCCCCAATAAGTGGAGGCGTTTTTGACAGTGATCTGTTTTCCCTATTTGACAGCATTGTCTATAGACTATGGGAATTTTGTGCCATTGTGTTAGTCAAGTCTTCTAAGTGCGTTACAATTCCAATAAGGGAACTTTAATGCAAATGAACTATGCTGAATTCAAGAAAACTTCGATTATCTGAGCGCAATTACGGAGATACCTGTGTGCACAGGTTTAACAGATCAGCATTTGAAGGGAAGATTGCAAAATAGAATCGCAAAGATTTCGCCCCTGTTCATATGAGTATTAATGTTAGATCTTCACTGATTGTGCCAGATGCTAATAGTTTAGCCTGACTACGTGTCATTCCGGCTGGAGATACCTCTTCATTTATCACCTATTGGTAGGACGTTTGCTTAAATTATATCAACGAAAATGTCTCCGCCATGTCTATGTGTAATTATGCCACCTAGTTGTTTTTGTTAACATTCTTAGATTATCGTTCTTTGTTTACGGTGTTAGAATTCGGCTAGTTACAGATTTTGGCGCCATTACTCATCAAACAATTTTGGCCTATTTCTCTTGGCTACTAGAACAAGGTTTCTATCTAAATTCAAGACTAAATCCTTCAGCGTCTGTGGGATAAACCCGGGTCCCCATCAGGCACGCAAACGACGCTACAATGACACTTTGAAGAAATCGCTGGCTAACCGTAATCAACCTGGCGACCCTTGGACAAGCTCCGCCCAGTGACAGGTGGTACGGAAAAGATCACAGTGAAGACTGGTTCAGCAATCTATGAGGTACAACCGGATCGCCACCGCCAAGGCCAAACAGCGGCACGAAAGTGACCAAAGCGCCCCGGACCAACACCGCTGATGCCCAGGGTTTTCCAACATACCCGCGTTGTCAATACATCTCGCGCTCGAATCGGCCTGGTTGGATTATCTTCGGACGTACGTGCACCAACAACTGACAATTCCAACTTCTACGTCGAATTCTGCCATCCCTCCTTCAGACTCTTCACTTGGTATCAATCCTCACCAATCCAACCCAACACCAACAACTTCAACTCAACCAACCTCAACCAACTTCTACACCGCCGTCACCCTCACCCCACCAGCGATTTCGAACCTCTCCCAACCGGGTCTCCGAACGAACTCCAACGAACTCACCTGATCGGTCTAGTTTATTACGTGCGAATCCATCGTACAGAAACTGTTGAGCAGTGCCTGAGTAATTAACATTACGCAGATTGTCAGTCTCCATTATCTCAATTGTCCCTGCAGCCAGCAGGACTTATTGATCCGTAACCGTTCCAGGTAACTTACTTATTCGAATTGGATTAAGTCTTATTGGAATGAACATCATATACATCTAAACACTGCACATGGTTACAAAATTAGACTGTCAACTAGTTCGTTAGAAATATTTTTTGGGACTAAAAAATATATAGCAGGAGAAATGCATTAAATTAACAGAAATGTCAATGCTACAATGCTATATACGCAACTCCCGACAAACGGATGAATAATAAATGGTATTTTCGTATATATGCAGGTAAGAAAAAAATGCAAAGGGAAACGAATAATTATTTCGAATAAACGTGGCCCTCCTAGTTCAGATATTTTGCTCTTATTGGTATGCCTACTTTGCGCATTGCTGGTGCCTTCACTTAAGAAATTGCTGCCGGAATTTATACTCATGTCTTCCACGTATTTGGTTGACAACTTGTCCTCGCGGTTAGCAAACAGCACAGCTGCTTGGTTTCGAGCATTCATTCCAGATATATAGGAAATGAGGAACAGATAGGACGATGAGGGAGAAAATTAAATAATAACAACTTGTCCTCGCGGTTAGCAAACAGCACAGCTGCTTGGTTTCGAGCATTCATTCCAGATATATAGGAAATGAGGAACAGATAGGACGATGAGGGAGAAAATTAAATAATAACTGTATTACAATAAGGTTCAGTTTTGCAGCTTGATTTAAATTCTGCCCAACCGAACAGTGCTTACATACAGTTAAAATAACGCATGTTCAAAGCCACGGAATATATTGCAATTCGACGTTAGCTTGGTTTAATTCATTGTCAGATCTAAGTATGCCCTATTCATTTTGTCAAATGCATATTCAAAAAAATCAAATACCGGTTTTCCAAGACGAAAAAACTTGCAATCACAATTAACCTCATGTTATGGGCAGACTAAAGATTCCGTTAATATTGCTGCTGCAGTAAATATATATATAAGTAAGTTATTTCGTATTAGTGTATATGTAGCAGGCATAAATAAGACTTATTCAGGTGAAAGCGCTGAAGAGCAGTGCAAACATCGCGGAGTAACCATCGCAAGAAACGCTCAACATCTATGGATTATAAAGTTTTTTAACAAATGAAAATTGTTTTGTCACGCTGGAGGACATACAATTCGCCACAAAACCACACGTGGCGTATGCGGGGTAGAGCAAAAATTAACATTGTCGCGAACTGAGACAGGCAACTCTGAAACCTGACTAATTTAATCGACGAGGGCGGCCAATCAAAAGTTGCAACCTTCATTCAAATTAAAGCAGCAATAAAATTTGGAATCAATAGCGCAATGTTAGGTAGAGGAAAATATTGAGGAACTGAGCGATGCCGAAATTGCAAGCTTTCATATCATTTGTAAACTCAATTTTTTTAAGTGCTACATGTGTATCCACGAAAACGACTGATAGGTTAAGACAACATAACCTAAACAGTTCTCAAAAACATTTGTATTCAATCGATATCCTCACTTTCATCAAGGCATTTGAATGAAAGATCATCAGCTTCCTGATGAGTAGAGAAATGTAGAAACTGAAAGTTTATAAATGATTTTTTGAATTGGTAACGTTCTGGTGGATGTTGAACGAGGGCAATTTCCTCCGGTTTTTTAGGTGATTTTTGAGTGAATAATGAACACCTCAGCCAGAACACGTGTGAGATACAGGTTATTTGGAATATCTTTAGGAGATTCGGTCGCTGCAATCTTGGTTTCTATAAGGGAGTACAATTATTCCTGCGTAAGATTTCTGAGTGCTTTCTGGTGACGATGACATCTGCTGATTATAAACATGGAAAAGGTGCACACCTGACGTGCCAGTGGCAGAGTTAAATTACAATTTTTTTCGGCGTTACTATTTAGAGTTTAACGATCTGGAAAAAAATCCCCAATAAGTGGAGGCGTTTTTTTGACAGTGATCTGTTTTCCCTATTTGACAGCATTGTCTATAGACTATGGGAATTTTGTGCCATTGTGTTAGTCAAGTCTTCTAAGTGCGTTACAATTCCAATAAGGGAACTTTAATGCAAATGAACTATGCTGAATTCAAGAAAACTTCGATTATCTGAGCGCAATTACGGAGATACCTGTGTGCACAGGTTTAACAGATCAGCATTTGAAGGGAAGATTGCAAAATAGAATCGCAAAGATTTCGCCCCTGTTCATATGAGTATTAATGTTAGATCTTCACTGATTGTGCCAGATGCTAATAGTTTAGCCTGACTACGTGTCATTCCGGCTGGAGATACCTCTTCATTAATCACCTATTGGTAGGACGTTTGCTTAAATAATATCAACGAAAATGTCTCCGCCATGTCTATGTGTAATTATGCCACCTAGTTGTTTTTGTTAACATCCTTAGATTATCGTTCTTTGTTTAAGGTGTTAGAATTCGGCTAGTTACAGATTTTGGCGCCATTACTCATCAACCACTTGTGGCCTATTTCTCTTGGCTACTAGAACAAGGTTTCTATCTAAATTCAAGACTTAATTCTTCAGCGTCTGTGGGATAACCACACACTGTTCCTAAATGACCAAGAGGTAGCTAGTTTTGTGCATTTCTGAGGTAAATTATTAGGCTATCAGTGCAGGCAGTAGCTGGCTGGTATATAATACGGCATGTGCAGACGACGTTCTACCTCTCAATGCAACTGATCAATTTCGGCTCAAGGAGTTGTACTCATGGTCCGTTTTTTTATGTTTGGGCAACAACTTGCGAGAAAGCGTCGCCCCTTCGCACAGCCAATTTATGGTCATTTATGCGCGATTTTAGCTTCCCTTTAGTCCGACCTGATTAATTACAAAGACAGTTTAGGCATAATGTGTGATAAATTTGCCCAGATTGCTCTTTTGTGTTTAGTCAAAGTTTTCTTTTCATCACCCTGCTGCGCAGGCTTCCTTAAGGGTCGGTGTACAATTCCAAATCTAGTTTGGTAATACTGCGCTCAGGCTTTTCTGAGGTGACCTTAATATATGGCAAAGAGTGCCATTTCCTTGGTTATGTTTCTGTTTGAGTCGTCCAGGCCACGTAGACAGCGGTTGATTACATCTTTCAGCGAGCCATTCCGCATAAGTTTGTCACATTGATATCGGTCCTCAAGCACTTTTTCCTCCAGACTACTGTTGGGAGTCTGCATCCGTTTGTAAAGCGTTCTCATGCAGCTTAGTTTGTGAGTCCCCGGAAGTTGTCTGTGTAAGCTGAGAAATTATGTGGAAATTCGTTGCCTTCCTTTAAACCGTGAAATTTCCACTTCAAACATAACAAGCAGCCTTAGGCTGTTGTTCGACGGTAAACTGAAATTCGCTTATCCTTTGTCTATAAGGGTGAGTTTGCTAAGCACTGAGTTTGCGCTTAAAGGAATTCATTGTGATAGAGAGAACAATATCTGCGGGAAAAGCGGCCCACGCTGCACCCACTCTGTTAATAGAGATGCACTTGCGTGCATCGACCCGCGATTACATGTGCGTACTTTTAAAAGGGTGACCTTAGAGGTTGGGCGTGTTTGCCAGCGTGAAAAAATAAATGGGATTAAAACAACAGTCCAGGCCATTCATAATGCGAAAGGTTAGTGTGAGATCCCCTCGTAGTTGCTTGTAGGAAAGGGGAAATAGGTTGTGGATCGATTGTCTGCTTTCATAGGTTAGCGTTCGCAGACGTCTGGGCGTTTTTGTCGCCCGCCTCTGGACCTTCCCTACGACGGTACTATCCTTGAAAATCCAAGGGCTTCATGCATGTATGACATATTTTAGGTGCGGCCTAATATATTGGAGAAATCATCATTACCAAATCGCATCAAGGTTCACCTGACGAGTTGCAATACAGACATGACGGACTTGGCCACCTTCAGTGTTCAGTGTTGGTTTCAGGGACGATGAAATCCACACAGCCATGGGCTTCTGACTGTAAATTGGTTGCAATGGTGTACCATTTATAAAGTAACTTATCGGGCTGGAGCCTCCATAGCGACCGATCTGAAGAAAATTACACTTTCTAACTTTGAAAGGCATAAGCCAGTGTTTTGACCAGTCCTCGAGCCTGTTCATGTTCAGTTGCAGATAGTCTTCCTCTGCCGTATTTTAAAAAAGTATCCATATATGTGCGTCATCAGCGAACAGGAGGACATCACAATCAATGTCCCTGGCACAATTATTCATACAAAAAAGGAATAATGTAGGGCATAAAACAGAGTCCTGGGAATGAAGGCTTCAGGTTTTTGTGGAGGGGTTCAAGTTAGCCTTTTTGACGATAAAAATGTATTACACTTTCCCATTAATTCAATATACCTTTCGAAACAGAATATGATGAATGACTCCCATTCTTAGATGTCCTCTTACATAAGAAGACAGACGGGACGCGTCATACCTCAGCCTATCGTAAAAATACAAACTCCGAGCGTAACCACTCCATGTCTTACTAACGCAGCTCTGTCAACAGCTTGCTATGTGGAGCAAAAACTGACTGTTCGCACGAAGAAACATATTGAACAAAATTGAAATACCTTTCAATTGTTTTTCCCAAAATGGATATCATTCTGACTTTGTCGGTCAATGCATGCGACGACAACAGTTCAAAGAAAAAAGGTATTTCCAGAGCTACGACATCCCATGCGTCGAGAACAACAAACTGGTGAACCCTCCCGTATGTAAAGAATGTATCTGAGCTCGTTGAAAGACAGCTCAAGAAACACTATATACAAATAGCCCACAAACTTACAACAACTTTTCGCACCCAGCTTATACACACTAATGAGAGGGTTGGTAAGTTCAACAGAAAAGAAGTCGTCTCCAAAATACCGTGTACAAGTTGTGATGTAGTTTTTTTGTGGCCAAACCGGGAAATCTCTATTCACCCGTTTGCATGAATATCAGTTAGCGGTGAGGAGACGAGAATCCTTATCCCAGGTAGCCATGCACACACTGGACACATATTTGCATGGGAGGATACCCACATCGTTGGCGCCAGCCCAACAAGGAAGGGCCTTGAATTCCTGGAGGCAATGCATTCAGACGAGGCATGCATTAACAGGCATATCGATTTAGATGCCAATTAAAAATTCTACAAGTTCAATTGGAAGCGAAAACAAACACTATTGAGCAGATAAATTCAAACTCTGGACGTCTTTTGGGTCAAACTTTAGCCAACCTTAGTATCATGTGTTGGCATTGCTTAAGGTTAACTGTTCTCTGTGCATTCCCATTTGTCTGACGACCTGGGGCACCATAATTAAAAAAATTAAAATAATTTTTTTCCCAAAGAACTCAAATTAATATATATATATATATATATATATATATATATATATATATATATATATATATATATATATATATATGATAGTGTGGGGCTCACCGATCTGCTTAAGGAACATGTATGTTCCGTTGTGCCCTGGAGCTTAGACTAGAGCCCTCGCAGGCGGTCGCATAGCGACGTGTAGCATATGATGGAATGGAACCGACAAAGACAAGGGAGACCGGAATGGCAATTTCTGGCTTATTAGCCGTCATCAGCTAGTCGTACCCAATCCCAAGTGTGGCACACATGGGATTCAAACCCGCGACCTTTGGCCATGGATTCGAACGCTCTACCATTGAGCCACGGGCTCGTTGTTTTGTCGGTTGTGATCGGGAATATGATGATAGTGTGGGGCTCACCGATCTGCTTAAGGAACATGTATGTTCCGTTGTGCCCTGGAGCTCAGACTAGAGCCCTCGCAGGCGGTCGCATAGCGACGTGTAGCATATGATGGAATGGAACCGACAAAGACAAGGGAGACCGGAATGGCCATTTCTGGCTTATTAGCCGTCATCAGCCAGTCATACCCAATCCCAAGTGTGGCACACATGGGATTCGAACCCGCGACCTTTGGTAATGGAGTCGAACGCTCTATCATTGAGCCACGGGCTCGTTGTTTTGTCGGTTGTGATCGGTTTCGAATCCCACCGTTATATTAGCACATCCAAGTCAAAACTCGAGTGCCCACCAGTTTAAACGTAAAGAGGACCACAATAATTATTTCATTTTTTGTTCTTAGTCATTTTCTCCCCCCTACACATATTTAAAAAATATTTATTGGAATTATGAATGACAAAATAGAGTAATCAATTATAAACTCATGTTATGCGCCGAATAAAGGTTCTGTTAGTAGTTTGTCAAGCGGATGACATTGTTGCAGTAAATATATACAAGTAAGTTATTGCGCAAGGGTACATGTGTAGCATGCAGAACTAAGCCCAATGTGCTCGAATGAGCAATGCAATAATCGTGAAGTAGCTAGGGCATGAAAACGTCACCGCATTTTAATTATAAAGGTATTTGTCAATGAAAAACTTTAGTCGCATTGAAGTGCATTGAAGTGGTATGCAAAATTGGAACCTTAGCAAACCTGCACAGACAATTCATAAATCGAAGCAAATACGCCGGTGGAGGCAGCCAATCAAAATGAGCGACCTTCATGCAAAGTAATACTTGAGTGAATTATGGAAATAATATTGCATTGTTACGTAGAAGCAATTGTAGAGAAATGGCGAAAGGCAAAATTTGCAAAACTTCCTACACGAAAAAGTCCATTTTGTAATTGATGAACGCATCTGCACGCGAACGACGAATGATTACACTAACGCATTTACTGCCGCCCATCTACGCACTCTTATCCAGCACTTTCCATAGCAGACAATCAGCTGCTTGCTGCTTGACGAATGTTCTCAGGCTTAAATTTCTTAACAATAGGTTGTGCTACGAGCTAGCCGATCGATAACGAATTTACCTGCATTTTAAGGTACGCGGATGTCGGAGTACTGAAACTGTCAACAAAAATATGTGATGGAATGGTGGTCAGTGATAGAAAACTAAGAATATAATTAGCAATGTCAGTCACTTATACACTGTTTTCTATGATGGAGCATTATTTTACGCAATATTTCGGCTGACATCTTGTAACTGAATAGAAGGATAAAGTGCAGATCTTTTGGGGTGTCTGACACAAAGAGCTTGGATTTTAAGAAGCCTTTGATCACCTGCATGTGTGATCTGAGCCTCACACTATCATGGTTTAGTATAATCTGAGGCTTGAACAGCTGACAGCACCGTCAGACCACTGTGTGCTGTGCGTTGAGTGGCTAACCAGCGGACGATGACGGTTCCTTCTTATCCCCCGGTATTGATAATCCTGATGTGAGTGTCAAGGAGGCCAGGTGATGAGTTGGCGCGAGCAGACGGGCTCGCTAACATTTTCAATCACTGTGTGCACTCCTGCTTGACAGAAATAACCATCTCTGACGGTGGCCTGAAGCTGGGGAGCAATTGAGCTCATAGGCCAGCAGATTATTCTCACTAAAAAATCACTGACGCGCTTTAGCTATCACGGTGGGCTAAAAGCCGTGTCTTAGATGGCTGCAGCTGAGGGTTAACTCGGTCCCTTGAACTGAGCCGCAGACTTAAATGGCTTCTTCTTTGTTGATGTCCCACTCAGCTGGTATCCTAGTCTCCCCTTTTCTTGTGTTGTTGTGTAGTTGTTTGTAGTGTGCCACAGCGCATGGAACTGCGCTCTCTACCATTTCGGGACATTTAGACTCTGTCTTGACGCTGGGCCATGAGGGGAAGTGGAACAGTGAGTTAAGTAGATGCCACCGACGTCTGATCGCAATATCTTCGTGGATCTTACGAAAGCCTTTGACATGAGGAATCGCGATGGACTGCGGAAAATCATGCAGCAGCTTGGGCTGTTTTGAGCGATTTTTTTCACATGGCGAATTAACTGTAAGACGCGATGATGGCACCTGTCAGTCATAACAAGACGGAAGCATTTACAGTGACCAACGAAGAGCTGTGGTAGCCCTTTGCCATAATTTATTTTGTACAAAACTTTCTACACTCTTTCAACTTGGTAGACAGACATTCAATTAACTCGAATTTACCCATATTTGTTGAAGTTGGCATTTATTAACTGTAACACGCCACACCCTAAATTGTTTGTGGTTCGGTGACATTAATTGATTTTTCACAGCTTGCTTCTGTTCTTCAGTAGGTGGCGTCGTCAGATGATTCCGGCCTATCGTAAACTTAGGCGGGTTTTGTCTCTTATTTCTTAGCGTGTGATCGTATTATCGATCGTAGTTGCTCGCTAAAGTAGTGACCCTGAATAGGAGCTCGCGCTGCCTTTTTCACGCGTTTTCATTGGCCAACAGGAGCCGGCCTATCATTGCACAGGGCCTTATTGGTCCTTTCCCAGCGTGCACTTTCACTTGGTTTCTCTCAGTACCGCAGTTATCATGGACGACGCAATTAGTGCGGTGTCTCTCTCCTTACCGGATTTTTGGACAAATGCACCTGAACTGCCCAAATGTCACAGGCTTGTTCAGGCTTTGCCATTTGCAGGTTCTCCGTTTCAGGCAGTCATACAGAGCCCACCAGCTTAAAGCCGCTCTCCTTCGCCTGCATCCTGTGTCTGACCGTAAACGGTACCACCAGCTAATTCGCTAGGGGTGTTTAGATGACCGGAAACCCACCGAACTCCTCAGAAGGATGCAAACACTTCATGATGAGAATCATATTGACGACAAACTGTTTACAGAGATGTTCCTAGAGCGTCTTTTCGACAGTTCGACCGTCGATTACGACGAGGGCCACCGTATGCTCCACGGAATGTTGGTGCAGGGACAGCGACTTGCGCGTGAATTAATTTTAAGTGATAGTAGCCTTGCGCTGCAGCTACCGCACTCTCTCCTCCTCCCCCACCTGAGCCCGGTGTCAAGACAGAGTCAATAAGACCGGAGATGGGAGAGGGCGCAGGTGGTTAGCGCGGCCGGAGCCGCCCCTGGGCGTGTCACCACACCTGGCTCGGATCCCACGGAGTTGGAGTGCCATAACGGCCACATTAAGAAGAAGCCATTGCAGTCTGACTCTCAGTCTACCAGTCAGACACTCAAATACAAAACACACATTGGGCTGACCATGTGGTCTGCTTTATCTCGTAATATGGCAGCCTTCCAAGCCATGGCATTTAGCGCACCGTGATAGTTTCAAGCGCGTCAGATTGTTTATACTGATGAAATTGCGCTGAGCTGTCGACCTCACTTTCTCCCCCAGCCCCACGATCAGACCACCGTCCGAGGCTGTCAGTTGTCTGATGTGGGAGTGGGTGCATTGGCTGACGGATCGGCGTACCCGCCGTATCAATTACTACCCCGACAGACGAGGAGACATGCAATCAGGACACAAACATGACTATCGACTCAGGGCGCCAATTAAGGTCAATGCGGACCAAGACAATGGCCGCCCCCCTCAACGAGAGACGTGTCAACTGACAGCAATTATCCTCCTCCACCCTTCTTTTTCGCCCCGGTGAGTACAGAGATGCGTCCTGTGTGTATGCCGGCGATGAACGCCATAGCCAATTAAGGACTCCCCAACTCCGTCCTCCCTACAGTGAACACTGTTAAGGTAAACCCGTACAATCAACTCTGTGTTACAAAAATGGCTATCGCCCCCTATAAATACTGTGAGACGTGGTACGTTACTCACCTCCGACGATGGAAGCTTGTATGCCTTTGAAACGTCAGTACAATACACCTATTGTCCCTGAGATCACCTTTTCTTCTCATTTATGTCCGGGGACACGCATCTTCGCTTCTATCAGCAATATATATATATATATATTGGGTGTGCCACATTTGGGTTTGGGTATGACTGGCTGATGACGGCTAATAAGCCAGAAATGGCCATTCCGGTCTCCCTTGTCTTTGTCGGTTCCATTCCATATATATATATATATATATATATATATATATATATATATATATATATATATATATACATATACATATATACATATAGGCTGAAGAAAGAAGGTTCATCGGAAAAATCGTGTTTTACTTGTGAATTTTCAAGTTGGTCACACCAACCCGTCGTCAGACGAAATGAACAGAGGAGAAATGAAATGGTCAGATGACCAGTTTGTGCTACAGGACAGACAAGGACAAAACAACCAACTGGGGTGTGAGGAATGGCCACATAATTGGATTGGAGCCGGTTAGGGGGCTGTTAGGGCTCCCTGTGTCAGAGACGAAGGGGATGGTGACTGAATGCGGCTGCAGACGGTAAACATAATGGTCGTCGATGTGGGATGGGGGCAGAGGTAAGTGCACCGATGTTGGAGGTGTTAATAGTCTCAACTGTTGTTTGCCAGGTCAGGGGAGGGGGTGACTAGACAGTGAGATTCAACATGGCCCAGAAAAGATTAGCGGTCCTGGTTAGGTTGTGGGCGTAAGTCAGTGAGCCGGGCACGCAAGCCTTCATATTGAGAGTCCAGATCGATATGGCGGTTGATGCTGTTTGTGTTGGAGTGCCAAGCTTCGAGGAATTCTCGTGCCTGCTTGGTGTTAGCCATGGCGACCACTTCGGTTGCGTTCCAATTGAAGCGGTGGTCACAGTCCACGGCGTGCGCAAACACGAGGGACAAGGGATCGCGTCGGCGGATGGCCAATTTATTTTCGTTTATGCGGGTCCCAAGTTGTCGACCCGTGTGGCCTACGTATGCGCTAGAGCAATTTTCACACGGAATGCGGTAAATTACATTCGTTTGCTGCTCTTTTACTGTGGGGTCTTTTGACTCGCGATAGTGCTGCGCGCAGGAGGACGCCGGTTTGTGAGCGATGGAGATACCAAAATGATTTAATTGTCTGGTGATCGCTTTGGAAATTCCCTGCATGTAGGATAGACAGTAGAATTTCCGCCAAACTGTTTCTTTATTAGACTCGACGCTTTGTGGTTGTCTCTGGCGTCTGAGACAGTTTTTTACAAAGCTGACCGGGTATCCATTGAGTCGGAATAAGCGATACAAGTAAGCAAGTTCCTTCTTAAGAAGGTCGTCACTGCTACAGCAGCGAAAAGCCCGATGAAAAAAGCGTTCGGACGCAACTCCTTTTGTGGTTAGCTGGATGGTTGCTGTCATAGTTAAGTATGATGTCAGCATTTGAGCCTTTGCGGTGCACGTTTGTTGTCAACACACCATTCTCCAGTTTTCGAATACTCACGTCTAGAAACGGGAGGATATTTCTCGCTGCCTCTTCGCGAGTAAATTGGATAGCTGGGAAAATATTATTTAGACTCTGATGCAGCTGCTCAACCTCACAGGTTTTCATGATAACAAAGGTATCATCTACATATCGGAGCCACAATTTTGGCTTGAAAGTTCGCATTACCTCCTCCTCTAATTGTTGTAATACGAGTTCCGCGAGGAGACCCGATATCGGCGAGCCCATTGGAGTGCCCTTAACCTGTTGATAATATTTCCCATCGAATTGACAATAGTTCTTCAGACAGATTTTAAGCATATCTAGAACGTGTTGCAATGGCATATCGACAGGATTGTCTTGTAGGCGTCGAGCTACACTCTCAATTGCCAGGTCATGCGGTATTGAGGAAAATACGGCAACTACATCGAATGATAGCATGCATTCATCAGGACTTACATTGACGCCTTGGATCTGCTGAAGGAAGGCCTGGGAATTTTTGACGCTATATTGCGATCCATCAGTCAGATGCTTCAGATACCTGTATAACCATTTGGCAAGGTTGTACGTGGGCGATCCAATGAGTGGTACTATGATTCTCAGTGGTGCTTCGGCTTTGTGCACCTTTGGAAGGCCATACGCATGTGCGATACGGGGATCACTGAGAATCATACATTTGGAATCAGCAGGACTTATGAGCTTCAGTCGGGTGAGCTCATTCACTTTCTTCTTCAGGGCTGCGGCCTGCTTTTTTGTCGGGTCTGCAGCGATTGATGTGTAGGCGTCTTGATCGTTAAAGATTCGATTAGCTTTGTTGATGTAATCAACCTTTTCCATAATGACAGTCGCGCCACCTTTGTCGGCCGGCACAATAACTATGCTGCCATCAGTTTTCAGAGACCGTAGTCCTTTTTCTTCGTCAATCGATAACACTTGGCGGTGTTTCCTTCGCCGAAGGAGGCCCGTGGCGCAGCTGCGTATGTCTGCGCGCGTGTCTTCAGGGACAGCAGAGGTCAGTAGAAGAGATTCGAGGCTCGCGAGGAAGTTAGTAGGTGCGGCATCGGTATGGCTGAATTTTGTTCCTTTAGATAGTAAGCTGAATTCAGCGGATGTGAGACTCCTTTTCGAGAGGTTAACGACTCTCGGAGATATGTTGTTCTCGATGGTAGGAAGGAGAAGGAATTGCAGTTTCATCTGGAGTTCAATCCGTTTCTTTAGCCTGGCGTCTATGGTAGTGGTATTTATTCGTTTTTGCACCTCACCAAGTACACCTTCAGGTAGTAAGGAAAAGCACCGGCTTCTAAGATCGGATAATGTTGCTTCGAATCTGTCAAGACGATGATGGACATCTGATATAATGGCTCTCAGGACCTGAAATCCATACTTCCGAGCAATTAGTTTTCCGGTATTATTCGGCAGCGTAGGCTTGAAACGAAGAGACTTAGGAAGGATACCATGATCCCGACAGCGGTGGAGAAACGTAAGCTGCTCGAAAGTTGCCGCCTGTCTCTGTGCGATCATACTACCTCAGTTTTCAATTTATATATATATATATATATATATATATATATATATATATATATATATATTAATTTGAGTTCTTTGGGAAAAAAATTATTTTAATTTTTTTAATTATGGTGCCCCAGGTCGTCAGACAAATGGGAATGCACAGAAAACAGTTAACCTTATCAATGCCAACACATGATAATAAGGTTGACTAAAGTTTGACCCAAAAGACGTCCAGAGTTTGAATTTATCTGCTCAATAGTGTTTGTTTTCGCTTCCAATTGAACTTGTAGAATTTTTAATTGGCATCTAAATCGATATGCCTGTTAATGCATGCCTCGTCTGAATGCATTGCCTCCAGGAATTCAAGGCCCTTCCTTGTTGGGCTGGCGCCAATGATGTGGGTATCCTCCCATGCAAATATGTGTCCAGTGTGTGCATGGCTACCTGGGATAAGGATTCTCGTCTCCTCACCGCTAACTGATATTCATGCAAACGGGTGAATAGAGATTTCCCGGTTTGGCCACAAAAAAACTACATCACAACTTGTACACGGTATTTTGGAGACGACTTCTTTTCTGTTGAACTAACCAACCCTCTCATTAGTGTGTATAAGCTGGGTGCGAAACGTTGTTGTAAGTTTGTAGGCTATTTGTATATAGTGGTTCTTGAGCTGTCTTTCAACGAGCTCAGATACATTCTTTACATACGGGAGGGTTCACCAGTTTGTTGTTCTCGACGCATGGGATGTCGTAGCTCTGGACATACCTTTTTTTCTTTGAACTGTTGTCATCGCATGCATTGACCGACAAAGTCAGAATTATATCCATTTTGGAAAAACAATTGAAAGGTATTTCAATTTTGTTCAATATGTTTCTTCGTGCGAACAGTCAGTTTTTGCTCCACATAGCAAGCTGTTGACAGAGCTGCGTTAGTAAGACATGGGGTGGTTACGGCCAAAATGTGAAATGACCTCGGAGTTTGTATTTTTACGATAGGCTGAGGTATGTAGCTTCCCGTCTGTCTTCTTATGTACGAGGACATCTAAGAATGGGAGTCATTCATCATATTCTGTTTCGAAGGTATATTGAATTACTGGGAAAGTGTAATACATTTTTATCGTCAAAAAAGGCAAACTTGAACCCCTCCAAAAAAACCTGAAGCCTTCATTCCCAGGACTCTGTTTTATGCCCTACATTATTCCTTCTTTGTATCAATAATTGTGCCAGGGACATTGATTGTGATGTCCTCCTGTTCGCTGACGACGCACATATATGGATACTTTTTTAAAATACGAAAGAGGAAGACTATCTGCAACTGAACATGAACAGGCTCGAGGACTGGTCAAAACACTGGCTTATGCCTTTTAAAGTTAGAAAGTGTAATTTTCTTCAGATCGGTCGCTATGGAGGCTCCAGCCCGATAATTTACTTTATAAATGGTACACCATTGCAACCAATTTACAGTCAGAAGCCCTTGGCTGTGTGGATTTCATCGTCCCTGAAACCAACACTGAACACTGAAGGTGGCCAAGTCCGTCATGTCTGTATTGCAACTCGTCAGGTGAACCTTGATGCGATTTGGTAATGATGATTTCTCCAATATATTAGGCCGCACCTAAAATATGTCATACATGCATGAAGCCCTTGGATTTTCAAGGATAGTACCGTCGTAGGGAAGGTCCAGAGGCGGGCGACAAAAACGCCCAGACGTCTGCGAACGCTAACCTATGAAAGCAGACAATCGATCCACAACCTATTTCCCCTTTCCTACAAGCAACTACGAGGACATCTCACACTAACCTTTCGCATTATGAATGGCCTGGACTGTTGTTTTAATCCCATTTATTTTTTCACGCTGGCAAACACGCCCAACCTCTAAGGTCACCCTTTTAAAGTACGCACATGTAAATCGCGGGTCGATGCACGCAAGTGCATCTCTATTAACAGAGTGGGTGCAGCGTGGGCCGCTTTTCCCGCAGATATTGTTCTCTCTATCACAATGAATTCCTTTAAGCGCAAACTCAGTGCTTAGCAAACTCACCCTTATAGACAAAGGATAAGCGAATTTCAGTTTACCGTCGAACAACAGCCTAAGGCTGCTTGTTATGTTTAAAGTGGAAATTTAACGGTTTAAAGGAAGGCAACGAATTTCCACATAATTTCTCAGCTTACACAGAAAACTTCCGGGGACTCACAAACTAAGCTGCATGAGAACGCTTTACAAACGGATGCAGACTCCCAACAGTAGTCTGGAGGAAAAAGTGCTTGAGGACCGATATCAATGTGACAAACTTATGCGGAATGGCTCGCTGAAAGATGTAATCAACCGCTGTCTACGTGGCCTGGACGACTCAAACAGAAACATAACCAAGGAAATGGCACTCTTTGCCATATATTAAGGTCACCTCAGAAGTGCCTGAGCGCAGTATTACCAAACTAGATTTGGAATTGTACACCGACCCTAAGGTAGCCTGCGCAGCAGGGTGATGAAAAGAAAACTTTGACTAAACACAAAAGAGCAATCTGGGCAAATTTATCACACATTATGCCTAAACTGTCTTTGTAATTAATCAGGTCGGACTAAAGGGAAGCTTAAATCGCGCATAAATGACCATAAATTGGCTGTGCGAAGGGGCGACGCTTTCTCGCAAGTTGTTGCCCAAACATAAAAAAACGGACCATGAGTACAACTCCTTGAGCCGAAATTGATCAGTTGCATTGAGAGGTAGAACGTCGTCTGCACATGCCGTATTATATACCAGCCAGCTACTGCCTGCACTGATAGCCTAATAATTTACCTCAGAAATGCACAAAACTAGCTGTCTCTTGGTCATTTAGGAACAGTGTGCGGTTATCCCACAGACGCTGAAGGATTTAGTCTTGAATTTAGATAGAAACCTTGTTCTAGTAGCCAAGAGAAAAAGGCCAAAATTGGTTGATGAGTAATGGCGCCAAAATCTGTAACTAGCCGAATTCTAACACCTTAAACAAAGAACGATAATCTAAGGATGTTAACAAAAACAACTAGGTGGCATAATTACACATAGACATGGCGGAGACATTTTCGTTGATATAATTTAACCAAAGGTCCTACCAATAGGTGATTAATGAAGAGGTATCTCCAGCCGGAATGACACATAGTCAGGCTAAACTATTAGCATCTGGCACAATCAGTGAAGTTCTAACATTAATACTCATATGAACAGGGGTGAAATCTTTACGATTCTATTTGCAATCTTCCCTTCAAATGCTGAGCTGTTAAACCTGTGCACACAGGTATCTCCGTAATTGTGCTCAGATAATCGAAGTTTTCTTGTATTCAGCATAGTTCATTTGCATTAAAGTTCCCTTATTGGAATTGTAACGCACTTAGAAGACTTGACTAACACAATGGCACAAAATTCCCATAGTCTATAGACAATGCTGTCAAATAGGGAAAACAGATCACTGTCAAAAATGCCTCCACTTATTGGGGATTTTTCCAGATCGTTAAACTCTAAGTATTAACGCCGAAAAATTGTAATTTAACTTTGCCACTGGCACGTATGGTGTGCACCTTTTTCATGCTGATAATCAGCAGATGTCATCGTCACCAGAAAGCACTCAGAAATCTTACGCAGGAATAATTGTACTCCCTTATAGAAACCAAGATTGCAGCGACCGAATCTCCTAAAGATATTCCAAATAACCTGTATCTCACACGTGTTCTGGCTGAGGTGTTCATTATTCACTCAAAAATCACCTAAAAAGTCGGAGGAAATTGCCCTCGTTCAACATCCACCACAACGTTACCAATTCAAAAAATCATTTATAAACTTTCAGTTTCTACATTTCTCTACTCATCAGGAAGCTGATGATTTTTCATTGAAATGTCTGGATGAAAGTGAGGATATCGATTGAATACAAATGTTTTTGAGAACTGTTTAGGTTATGTTGTCTTAACCTTTCAGTCGTTTTCGTGGATACACATGTAGCACTTAAAAGATTTGAGTTTACAAATGATATCAAAGCTTGCAATTTCGGCATCGCTCAGCTCCTCAATATTTTTCTTCTACCTAACATTGCGCTATTGATTCCAAATTTCATTGCTGCTTTAATTTGAATGAAGGTAGCAACTTTTGATTGGCGGCCCTCGTCGATTAAATTAGTCAGGTTTCAGAGTTGCCTGCCTCAGTTCGCGACAATGTTAATTTTTGCTCTACCCCGCATACGCCACGTGTGGTTTTGTGGCGAATTGTATGTCCTCCAGCGTGACAAAACAATTTTCATTTGTTAAAAAACTTTATAATCTATAGATGTTGAGCGTTTCTTGCGATGGTTACTCCGCGATGTTTGCACTGCTCTTCAGCGCTTTCACCTGAATTAGTCTTAGTTATGCCTGCTACATATACACTAATACGAAATAACTTACTGCAGCAGCAATATTAACAGAATCTTTAGTCTGCCCATAACATGAGGTTAATTGTGATTGCAAGTTTTTTCGTCTTGGAAAACCGGTATTTGATTTTTTTGAATATGCATTTGACAAAATGAATAGGGCATACTTAGATCTGACAATGAATTAAACCAAGCTAACGTCGAATTGCAATATATTCCGTGGCTTTGAACATGCGTTATTTTAACTGTATGTAAGCACTGTTCGGTTGGGCAGAATTTAAATCAAGCTGCAAAACTGAACCTTATTGTAATACAGTTATTATTTAATTTTCTCCCTCATCGTCCTATCTGTTCCTCGTTTCCTATATATCTGGAATGAATGCTCGAAACCAAGCAGCTGTGCTGTTTGCTAACCGCGAGGACAAGTTGTCAACCAAATACGTTGAAGACATGAGGAGATATTCCGGCAGCAATTTCTTAAGTGAAGGCACCAGCAATGCGTAAAGTAGGTATACCAATAAGAGCAAAATATCTGAACTAGGAGGGCCACGTTTATTCGAAATAATTATTCGTTTCCCTTTGCATTTTTTTCTTACCTGCATATATACGAAAATACCATTTATTATTCATCCGTTTGTCGGGAGTTGCGTATATAGCATTGTAGCATTGACATTTCTGTTAATTTAATGCATTTCTCCTGCTATATATTTTTTAGTCCCAAAAAATATTTCTAACGAACTAGTCGACAGTCTAATTTGTAACCATGCGCAGTGTTTAGATGTATATGATGTTCATTCCAATAAGACTTAATCCAATTCGAATAAGTAAGTGCAGGGCAGTTACGGATCAGCAAGTCCTGCGCAACTGCTTGTCATCACATCGTTTTCCTTTAAATACACCTATTTATCTTCGATTTAGTAATTGAAATCCTTTCAAACATCTCCTTGTCTTTCATCAGTTTGTTATTGCTTGAATGGTGGATTCTTTGGCAAATGTATAACTAAAATGCCATTCCTGGGTTTCAAGAGAAAATTAAAACGGCCGCTCATGAGAGGTCCGCCTTGCTGCTGAGAGCCTATGAGTGTTGGAAACGCTTCTCGTTGCTGGAGAAATCGAAGGTACAGTGCAGCCTAGACCAAAAGTGATATGAGAACTTTTATTCGGGGTTTAAACTTGGTTATAAAGCAGACGAAAAGGGAAAAGTTTCACCCACTCGGAGAAGTTTGAAAAAGAAGGCTGGCTAAGTCTAAATTGAAGAAATTGCTGTTCAACCTCTGGTATATACGGGGTTGAGGTTGAAACAGCGACCAGATTTAAGTAGCCGGAACATCTGCCACATCTACTGCATTATTAGCCTCCTCTACCCCTTTATATTATTTTCCTCAGCAGTTGTTTTCTCCTACCCTCTATTCGAAAATAGAGGCCTAATGAACTCTTCCTCCATTTTCAAGGTAGGAGTGTTTTTCACTGCCTATTTTCTAGTTCACAATTTATATCAAAACATCGCTAACTTATGCTCTAACAGGATAAGTGTTGCCTACATTATTACATATTTGTAGATTTTAACTGCACACATTGTCATAATTTTAATTTGGTACTAATGTTTGTATAGACAGTGTCTCCCTGGTGCTTACCAAATTTAAATTATTAATTCTAAAAATAAGGTAGGCATTGCATCAGGTAACGAATTTAGATGAAACGTATTCGCAACATAAGAGGCGCTCTCCGTGGACAGCCTACTTGTGCCGATCCACATCCAAGTCATTATGCACTGTGCCTACGGATACAGACGACATACTTGGTGTTACGCAGAGGATTCGTGTAAGTTGTGAAAATATGTGTAAAATTTACGTCCGTACGTAGGAAGATTGCAATCTATCTTCGAGTATTTCGGTGATGCTGAATATTATCTTTGTAACTGACCTGCTTATATTGAAGTAAGTTGCTGAAAGTATACCACATGCAGTGGACACAGCATGTCTGGAGAAAGTGCAGCGTCGGGCAACAAAGCTAGTAAGAGGTCTAAAAAACCACACTTACATAGATAGACTGGCATGCCTAAATTTATTCCCTCTGCATTACAGGCAACAAAGAGGGGATCTTATCCTAGTTTACAAGATAATAAACGGTCTTGAGAAAGGATTACGCTTTGAAGACATGTTTCAGTGGCACCTCTCGCCTCATCTCCGTGGGCACACAATGAAGCTGCGCACGAAAATGTCCAAGCTAAACCTCCGCTCCGAATTCTTCACGCAACGTGTCATACAACAGTGGAACAACCTTCCACAGTCAGTCGTGGAGGCAACTTCCCTTCAAATGTACAAACAACGCTTGGATAATTACATGCGTCCCTCTCCTCTCTCCAAGTCTGAACTCTAAAAAAACCAGACATATATTGTAAAAAACAATGCTACTCTCCTCCCCTCAAGTCTGACCTCTAAAAAATCAGACATATATTGTAAAAAACAATGCTACTCACTGTTTGCCAATACTATGTTAGTAGTGGTAAATTTACACGTGCTAAATAGGGTTTTCAAAGGCATTGCCTATTATCCTCACCAAATAAACTGAAACTGAAAACTGATCAATTGAGATCGATTACCTCACTGGTAAGGTGACACGCTGACAGCCTTGGGAGTTTTCCACAGTGGGTAACCAGTGGGGATGGTAACATATCGGTGGTATGTCCAGGATTATTCCTTGTTTGATTCATGTAAGGAAGACCGCGCATTAGAGCAATAAATATAGTTCTCGGAGAATGAATTACTGCGGTATTTGCATGATATGCTGAATATTTATAGAACGTCTTGTGTAGTCTCAAAACCCGTAACTCTCCTTTTTGCAAACCTCTTTATTAACCATACTCCAGACTGAGAACCTGCGGTAATCAAGCTGGCTTTGCCTAGATTTTTTCATTTAGCGCAAATTGTTCAAATGCAGTTAGCAATTTTACTCGGCATAGATTACACTTTACTGCGGCCGTTTTTTATCGCAGACGAGTCAATGCTCCAAAAATCTAATTCGAACTTTAACTACGCACCGACAATGAGAACAAATGAAGGCAGCTTTGGCACCGTCTGTGCCATGTTCGCCTGGCATCCTTGCCGTTCACACTTCTGATGTTTCATACACTGTGGCCAATACTTGTGGTTATTTCAATTTTCGCGTTTGCTTGCCGTAACTACGTATCCCACACGATATTTTCTGGAGACTTAGGTGATTTCTACTTGAAAGTGTAGATCCTCTGACGTCCTTTTGCATCTTCGTTTCTTTTCCTCACTCCCCCGGTCACTTCATTGACTTGAAATAAGCGTTTTGCATGATTCTCGCCTGACATTTCCATTTCATATTCGTGTAAGCAGAAGGCTGTTAATCAGGTATTAATAAAGTTCTTTCTACTACTTTACATTCTCACTCCTCTGAACACCATAGTTTCTGGGTTGTTGGGTCTCAGAACAGCGGGATCAGATACAATGAATGTTCTGTAATTTGCTCTTCTTGACATTGCGTAGGCGAAACTCAACTGGGGGCTAAAAATATGCAGACATTTCCACTATTTCAGGATGACTTTGCGGTACAATTCTTAAAATGTTTAAGGTGAGCGCCCCGTCAAAACTTCGCCCAGTCTGTCGTGTAAGCGGGAGCCGTGAGGACCAACTCACTTACAACTGCCTATGTGGTGTGTATACTGATAGCGCGCCAACTTAAGATGGTATTAGACTTCTATACAACCAAAGAGGTGAATTCGGAATCCATCCGATATGCTTACCACCCAAAAGAACTCTCTGGTTCGCAAGAATTTATTCTGCCCTCAAACATTCTCGTTTATTCCTTCTTCGTTTTATATGGTACACTAAGTACGTTAATACACTTCTCTTCTTCCACCCTTACAGCGATGTCCTGATTTGTCAATTCGATCGGGCATGTTGCTCGAGCGAACATCAAGGCATATCACGAGTTCAGAACGCACCACATCGGACACCACTCAATTCTCTCTATTATATATAACTTGGAATTATTGGCTGCCAGTGCGGTGCCTACCCGTGTGAGGGAACGGTTTTCGGTGTGCAAACACACTCGTTTTTTTCCAGATGCCTCCTGGTTACCCTGTCATATGCCCAATTCAGGCCAAAGGACAGGGCAAAATGGTCCTTCAGTTGACGAGTGGCAGATATCATCTCAGTCATAAAATACAGAATGTAGACTTCACGTGACATCATTGACAGAATAACTTATTTTGCACTGAAGATCATTTCGTTAGAGAGGGCAGATGTACAATCTTTTATTCTATGGACACTCATGGATGATTATCTTTACATTGTCAGTTTTTCTTGCCTACTTATAAATTAACAATATTATAAACCTTAAAAACCTACTAAAATTTTGCTTAACGACACACATTTCACACAAATGGCTTAATTTTATAGTCGTGCAGATGACGGCAGGCAGTTGGCAGAACATTTGACTTGTGATCACCAAGTACTTTATAGCATCAGACAGCAATTTGCCGTAGTAGGTAGACCCAGTTTTTCTCATTTGTTATTGTTGCACAAAAAGCTTGTTGCTGAAATTGGGAGCATCAGCGTTCCGCTCGGTGGATTAAATAACGACTAACTTTGTCATCCATTCCGGTCGTTTGGACGTCGGGCCATCTAAGAGAGAAGGCGCGTTGCTTGCAATCAGATTTTACCTATGGTTATATTATGAAAGAAAAATTAACACCAAATGAGTGTGGGATTTCTTGCTCAAACGAACTTCAGATGCTCGTGCGATGTACAAAAAAACATTTCAATCGGTTTTGCACGCAAACGCTGAAAAAGACAAATGGAATATATATGTGTTTGGTGGAGCGCAACGCATGAAATTTGATGTCTTCCACAAACCGTCCTAGAGAATTCGAAGCTTTAATAATGGTTAAATGGTCAAGTACATATTCAGCCTATTTTCTGAGCAAACATGTTAGCGGAATTGATTTGCCTCATAAAATTATTCATTCACATTAAATAGCAGAACAAAAAGAGTCGAATTTGGTTTCTCCTTTTAAAAATGCATATTTCGGTAAAATATTCTCCGACAACCCTCGTGCAATATCCCATTTGGAAGTAAATCAACCCAACCACCATGTACAATAAACGTTTGGAACTGTATACCATTCACTAACAAGCATCCTAAAAGGTTTCCTGCCGAGAACAGACTCAAAATCATGATGTAGGCATCCATTCGAACAATGGACGCGCATTTATATACCAGGATTGGAGGGACCATCAAGAGAAATGAGGTGCCATTTTCCTGCACGGCAATTCTTCAAATGGGAGTTTTGACAAATAACCTCACTCTGGAGAAGGCATTTCTTATACCACAGAGAGCCGTACAAACGGAGATGGGCAGAAGCTTCAGGATAAAGTAGGTGCACCATAACATAAATAGATCTCTGGAGACTTGTCCAGAGAGGACGACATTGATGACGATAACTACTATGGACTAGATCACCCAAGGCAGATGGCTGGGTGCAGGCTGGTTGGCCAACTCCATCATTGATACTGTGGTTAGCTCAACAAATCTAAAAGTGTGTAGGCGAACAACCAATGAATATATTCCCCGTTTTTTCCGCTGGATGGCGTAGACTTTCTTAACTACCCGTCTCAGCAAGCATTTTATATTAAACGTTTTACCATAGACTACTAAAGGAGAAGTAGACGTCAACGGCTGAGCATAACTTGTCTTTGTTTGTACAAAAAAATCTGCATCCGTGCGCAAGACTGTGCTCTTTTCGTTAAAAATCAATAAATAGAAGAATGGACAGACTTGCTGGTGAAAATGTTTTTTTCTACTATGCCACTTGCAGCAACATTTGGCAATGTTCGTTGAAAAACAAGGGTAAATACCTGCTGTCTACTGTCGTTTTCCATAAGAGGTCATCTGCAGTGTTATAGTAATAGTTGTATTTAATGTCGGTTTACAGGCATTGTCAGAAAAAAATATTCAGTGGGGATCAGACTGGCAGTGAAAAAACTCCTGAATATATATCATTATAAGTGTTTTCCTATCTTAATATTATTCAGGAGAAAAAACTGCAGCCTGTAAGCTTGATAGCAGTTCAGATCATAGAAGGGCTAACACAAGTGTAGTCTGTTTGCAGTCTCCCTGTCTTTGTTGGGAACCGGGATTCTGCCCCAGGCAAGAGCGCATCCGTGGACGGTTGCTCACTGTCTGCCGGAGAAGTCAACGGGTGCAGGATGCAGAGACGGTGCCGTATCCCTCAAGGCAACACCTTGGATCGGGTTCAGATGTCGCGCACTCCGTCGAACAGGAAAACCGATTCTACCGTGTCGGTGCCCAGAATTCTCGGAAACTGTTCTGAACGCAAAAACTAGTCATATATATCTTAAACAAAGAATAACTTCGCTGGATTTTTATATAATGTGGTAGTTTTTTCCACATAGCTATTGCGTTTACCGAAAAGAATCGACGATACTTAACTGTGCGAGTTAATGGAAGAAATAAAAAGACATTGCGGTGACTGCTGCGCTGAGGGTGGTCAACCTGCCTCACAGTGGTAAGTGGATTAAATGTACGACTATTCAAAAGCTTAAACAGTAAAAAGAGTGTGTCTCCTTATTTACGCCTACGACGTATTTGTTGACAAGGTGAATATAAGGGCGAATTTCTATCAAGCCGTATGAAAATATGCGATCATATTTGCGCGTTATGTCTCGCATATAAAAAAATAACGGCTCGGGGGTTCAACTGGGATGTAGTTCGTCAGCAATATCGTGATTGCATTGCTTAGACCACCTTTGTGCCTCAGCTTCTGGCCTGCGCTTTCACGTGCAAGCAGCCGTTCGTTGATAGTCCATTTTGAATCCTCGTCTTTGCTCTGTCTGCATCATCTTCTTTAACATATGGAGGCCATCCGCTCTTACATTACTTCTAGTTATAGCCCCATGTTAGTCATTCAAAACCAGATATTGATTGAATTCACGGACTTAAGGACTGGCACAGTGGCCGAGCTAATCACCGTCACACAGCCGAGAAGGTAGAAGACTTCGGTAGAATTCATTAGAAAAATCAATTTAGTTTCGGGGATGGATCACTGATTTTCCAATACTGCCTCCAACCAAAGGTAAGAAATAATACAGTAATAAAATTTACACTATGTTTACCATATGCACACTCTTTCATACAGCGCTCAGTGCATCTCATGACTTTAGGCCTAAATTATCGTAAAATATGATTCCTTGAGAAGTATGAGATTTAAATTATGATAAATCGTAGTTGTATTAATTTTACTAAAAATCGTAATTGTGATGTAAATATAATGATGGCCACCTTAGTTAAATGAATAATAAATTTATAAGCGTACTTTAATAAAACAAAAAGAAGGAAGGATGAAGTTATGGGATAAACCAGTGATTTTTATGTATCAAAAAAATAACTGACACTGGATCTCAATGTATATGACGAATATTTTGCATTATCTACATATAATAAAAAAATTTTTACTATGTTCATCCATTTTACTAGGTGAGAAACTGGGTGCCGCGTTATAAATACTAACAAGACGCACTCAGATGAGGACGGTGTTAGTGTTTTCGATATGGCATGTTAAGCATAATACAGTGGTGGGTCACACAGGAAACCCGCTGTATGAAGTTTAATTTATATTGCAAGGGTGTTTTGTGAGCGAAGTAATTGTGCCGTACCCCCCTTTGTATTTGCTTCCGGTGAGGGGACTAGTTCAGTTCAGTTCAGTTTATTTAGGGATACATAGGCAAACGCCTTTGAACTCCTTCTTGGTTACAGTATGGCTAAAAAGGCTCTGGACATCATGAAAATGTAGAAAGTTGGTTTACATAATAGCGTATCAGTATCAGTATATTCACCTTTGAATTCCCTATTTGTACATGCGAGTTGTGGTATCAAAAAATAGTATCTCGATATGTTGGTGAGGCCAACATACTTGAAAAAGAGCAGACAGTAAAAAAAACTCCCGGTGATATTTAGAAGAAAAAAGCTGTCGCCCTTGGGGGGGGAGTCCAACGGGGGGCATTGCGGAGGTTACATGAATCAGCCAAATGCTCCCTTGCTGATTGCAGAGTCCGTTGTGGGATTTCAAAGGCGGAAATATATGCCCAGATCATCCTCGGTCCATTGCGGTTCGAACCAAAGGAGAACGTTCATACACCCCATGGACGACGGCCGCCAGGTCCAACTGATACGAACACTCACGGTGTCACCAAGGTGTGCAAATAATTAAGCAGCGAAGACCTCGAGGACCCCAGCATGGGAATTATGGGAGAGTACAAGACCTCAAACGAAAATAACAAACATAAATAAATGTTACTTACATATAGCTAGTAGTATCAAAAATCACCTTATTTGCTGACGTCACTCTTGCAGCTTTCAGTTTGTGTTGTAGCTCGCACCATTATATCGATCTAATTTTCGCTTAAAAACCTCCAAGGAGTCCGACATAACAACATCTAGAGGAAGACTATTCCAAGATTCGACTACTCTTTTGGAGAAGAAGTACTTCCGAGTGTCTAGCCTTGCTCCAGTCATACGTAATTTGAGAGGATGACCTCTCAAGTTCGTTGTTGTGGCTAGCTCGAAGAAATCACCTGGGACGAGACAACAGTCCTGGACGCGTAGTATACGGAATGTTAGTATCAGGTCCCCCCGAAGCTGTCTATAGCGCAAGGGAAAGAGATTAAGATTCGACAGCCGTGTTTCATAAGGCTGTGAGCTATGTCCAAGGACAAGTTTTGTTGCTCGCCTTTGGACCTTTTCGAGGATGTTGATGTCTTTCGCTGCCCAGGGTCTCCAAGCTTGGATAGCGGACTCCAACTGTGGCCGCACGAATGTTCCGAAGACTTTAGCGAAGCAGTCGGTAGTGAAGGCTGCAAAAGCTCGTTTAACGAGGTATAGAATCGACATGGCTGACCTCGCTACCTTTGCGCAATGTAGGAAGGGTTTAAGCTAGGGCGTGATCCAGACTCCCAGGTCCTTTTGGGCATCCACTTCTTTCAATAGAATGCCATTCAGACTGTTAACCGTACGGTTCGATGTATTGCTTTTCCCGACTCGTATGATGTTGCACTTGCTATCATTAAACGGCAAGAGCCAGGCATTTGACCATTTCTGGAGACGTTATAAGATTGCCTGCAAGTTCTCTTCGTCAGCCGCAGTTTGAATGACGCGCCAAAGTTTGAGATCATCGGCAAACATGGCAATATCGCAGTCCAGTTCGGTGGCACAATCGTTGATGTAGACAATGAACAAAATAGGGCCAAGAACAGAGCCTTGGGGAACACCACTCTCAACCTCAACCTTGGTTGACTGTTTGTCGCTGATATGGACAGTTTGTGAGCGGCCAGTTAAGAAGTTTTCTATGCATGTCAGAAGTCTACCTCTTACGCCTATGCGGTTGAGTTTATAAACAGTAGAGCACATTTTTGACGCAGGATCTACCTCTACGGAAAACGTGCTGGACTATAAATTAAAACTAGAGATTAAACGAATTTTCGTATCACCTGCTTTGTGGACGCGAATAACCTGTTGAGAAGGGTCGTATGCTTGCAGAAGGTTTAGTATCTGCAAACCTGCAGTTTTGTGTACAGGGATAGATGACTTATTCTGTTTTCAACTATGAATCAAATTTGGCATATTGTGTGCTCAGCGTGCACTCAGATGATTTATACTCGTAGAGGACGTCTACATGAGACCAATATCGGGTTTTTTTCTTGACAAGAGGTTTCTCAGCAACAGGCTTGAATTACAGTAAAAATGAAGCAATAAATAAAGAATCATCTGCTATGGCTGATGGCAAAATATATGAAAATTCTTTCTTGGCTGAAAAGAGGAGTAGAAACCGCATAGAATATATATGGCTTTGCGTTGCATTCCGAGAAAATTACTGTACAGATGTTCACTTTTTATTTATTCATCTCTGAAGCCGATTTTTCCAAGAAAATTACGCAAAAAAACTCTTTATTTTCTCTTATTTATCTCTGAGGTCGATTTTTCCTTATTTCCGTTGACAAGTTATCGTGATGTTAAAACGTACTCTTTACGTGCTCTCATTATCTGCTGGTGTTTGAAATGTGGTTTAAGGCGTTATGAAAAAAACATCAATGGTTCACAATGGTCAAGCTACTACAAATCGAATTTCAAGTCCTTTTCATTCTTATCTGACTACAATGAAATCATTTTGGCCTCTTTTTAAACTGTCATATATAAGCAAAGGTTGATCAGACATTTGGGCAGGAATATACAAACTTATGTGCATACCTAATACATTTACTTATAAATGGAATTTGTTTTGAAACTAAAACGTCATGTTTTATGCAAAAAAGCTTTTTTTCTCCTGGGCTAATACATTCTTAAGTTTATCAGCAAGATATTAATTTTCAAAAAATAATCCTTACGGCTATGGGTATTTTCATTAATAAACTTACGTCAGAGTATGGGTTAGCAGCATGCTTAAGATGAGTGTTATGTATATTAGGTCCTAAGTTGTTGTTTTACGTTTAATATAAGATAACTGGCTACAGTGTATTTGTTTATATACTTAACCCTTACCCTTATAATGACGCTTATATAACGATTTTAGCCATCACTATATTCATAGCTGTAAAGAACACCAGTAATGTTCTCTACGCTGCTAATGAACTTGGCATTAACAAAAAGGGATTCCTGGAAAAAGACAAATCTGAAGGTGCACATTGCAACATGCATAAGTAAATGCAAAATGAATCATAATTTTGGACAGTGAAAGATGATCAAAAATTTCGGAAGGCAGTAGCATACTAAATAATATTAGAAAATCTATGTGAGCTACTAACCAACTGTAGTTTTTCAAACTGCCAAATTGATAATGAACGCTGTGGCACCGTTGCACCTAAAATCAAGTAGCCACGCGGAAATTCATGAAATGCCGTTCAGAACATCGTGCTCTTAATCAGTCCTGGAACTTTTTCCTGCGCTGAAATATTTGAACAATTATCTGATTGTACACCGATGCTAAAATTGTGAGAAAAATTTCATTAGCCAGTATGTTGTGCAATAAGAAGATCAGTGAATTTTATACATATTACATGCAAACAGTGTCCTTTTTAGATTTTTCTAGAGGTAAAAGCATGTTTCAGTGGTTGCAATTTTCGAGTTTTTTTATCCAACCTAGAAAATGTTCGTCATTCCGCACTATTTGGGCACGTAAGATATACATACATCGACGAATATAAGATCGTTTGCATAACGGTGTAAACGGTGTGTTTATGGCTTTGGGTTGGGTATTTTTATGCGGTAGACAAAATGCAGAAAAGCTTTGATGTGTTATGTCTATTGGACGATGTTAGCTTATTAATATATATTAAATTCCAAACATGTATTCGGAAATAAGGACTTTGATGTTTCTATCATCACGCGTTATCACTCTTGATCGTTTCAAAAGAGTTTCAGTTATGCTATGTGTTCTGTGTGACAGACTGTAAGAGAACATAACTGCTCACAAAGACCCACTGGGTGAAACTAATAATTAACGAATTTCGCTTTGAGGCATTTCCTCATTTTACAGTCATCATTTAATTTTAATTTATAAAAATATTTAAACAATTTCCTTTTTGTCACATCATATTAACAATATCATTGTTATTTGTTACATAGTTAAAAAGATGCAAAAATTTTTGAAAATGTAAATTTGCAAAAACCTCATGCACGTTTTTTTCCTAGCTAAGACAATATTATCCTTTTTCCTCTTATACCACGTTAAACCCCTCAAAAGTTAAGTTAATCTTGGCGTAGTTCTTAATATTTTATTTTGTTTTTACATTACTTTTTGAAATCATCATTTCTAATTCCGTATCCTTAATCCTTACGCGGTCGTTTAGTAAGTTAGTTGTTCATTTCTTCCAAAGATTTACGTGATATTATTCTCTTGCAGCAAAAAACGTTTTTGTTAAAAGAGAAAAAACCGATATTTAAACTTCTCATAATAAAATCTCGTGACGCGTTTTCCTAGATGACTGCACGTTAACAGCACTATTTTGTTAAAAGAAACAGAAATAATTTTACAAAGATTATTTCCAGATTCAGAATCAAAACTTAAAAGAAAAAAATATGCTTTCTTATATTGGCGGTTGGTAATCGCCTGGTTTAGAACAGGGTTAATTGCATTTTTTTATCAACGCTCGTCAATGCATTTGTCCATATTTTTAAGAACTCCTGTCATGAGACAGCGGCGGGGGACTCTTTTGGCTATAAAAAATAACAGTTTCTTCTGGTTTGGCAGACTTGACGTCACAATGGAAGACTGTACAATTTACGGCAAAACCTTTAAGGAAACGGCGTTTAAAAGGGTTCTGTAGTTAATGCGTTGTGGTTCTTTCTGTGCAAGCGGAATAAAGCAAAGTTCACCACGAATTTTGTTAAACACCGTCGTTTTGTATGTAGACAGTATCCTCTTAAGCTTGTTAAATATATTCTGTGAATTGTTACCTCGTCCATGTGTGCTGTCAAAAGAGAGCTTGACTCTCGATTCGAAAACCCTTGAGATATTTCAGGAAAATGATCTTCTCTTGGCTAAAATCACTATGCCTACTGGGCCCATGAATATTGTTATAACTTTTTATTTTACTGCTTTCATTTTACTGACTTGCATTTAATCTCTTACAATTTGGCATCCATTTCAATCGTGAGATCCTTTTGATAATATTTAGCTTGTGAATTAATCTTGAAAATGATCGTGTATTCTTGACAGGTTTTGATATGCTTAAAATAATTATTTGCTCAAAGAAAAGAAGAGGCGAGCATCAGGATTCAGTCGCTAAGACGGTAATATCTTTGGAACTCCACCGCCTGTTCGAGACATATACAGTATATTCAAACGAGAATGAACAATTTGTATAAAATTGTAAAAAATTGTATTTTTGATTTCTTATTTAAAAGTGCTGGACCGTTACTGATCACCTAGGCCTGAGCAAGTGCAATTCATCTATACTCTGTGCTCTTAATACTAATAGTTATACTACTCTCAAAAACTGTATTTCTTCCATGAATTTCACATGCATTGGACAGTTTGGCAATTCTATATTGGTAAAGAGGACTCAGTAAAATGTAGGGGAAATAATCCGTCTATACCGATTACGGTGTCTGTTTGCAGGTTTCATACGTAAAAGCCGTACTCTTATGTGGTTCCCGTGTTAGTGTTTGGAATTTCCCCGTTTAGGGCTGCCTTGTATGGCCACTAACCTTCGTATGTAAACAACAACGCTTCCAATACCGGCACCGGGGCAATAGGAAATTGCATGGTTGGGGCATAAGGGAACCAATAACGATGCATGAAATTATCAAAAAGTGAGGTTAAACCAATCAGCTGCCAATAATTATTTAAACAAACCAAAGGGAAAGCAGTGGTATTGAAACATGAGTATGAAAAAGAAGGGAAAAATTAACACGTAGTAAGAGAAAGGAAATCTGACCAAACTTCCTTTGTATAAAATTTTTAAAAAAACTGATTACGCTGGAGTTGAAGGTCAGTGAATGCAAAACCATACTGCAGGTAACCACTCGAAAAATTGCAAAAATGTAGAAAATTATCACTTAGTAGCACCAGAAGACGAATTCAAGAAAAGACTACCATGAGAATTAGCTGATCTCCTCACCAAATGCCGAGGTAAGATTTTTGGGAATGAAATACCGAAGTCTTAAAATTGGAAATCAGACGAGTCTGTGGCATGTTTTATAGATTTTTATTTTATATACCTACAATGTTATATTCTTACGTTAAAGCCATGACACAGGTTAATTTTTGAAGCACAGGTGTCCCTTTATGCAACCGCTTATTGTAAAACGCAATGAAAGTAGAACCCATAGTTATGTAATTGTTCACCCTATTTTAGCCCAGAAAACACAAATGAGAGAACACTCCAGATTTTTCAGCCCACGCAATATCAGGAAATCAAACGGATAATCAATTCACCGGGCCAACTCAGCTACTGCAGCTTTCAGTTTGTGTTGTAGCTCGCACCATTATATCGATCTAATTTTCGCTTAAAAACCTCCAAGGAGTCCGACATAACAACATCTAGAGGAAGACTATTCCAAGATTCGACTACTCTTTTGGAGAAGAAGTACTTCCGAGTGTCTAGCCTTGCTCCAGTCATACGTAATTTGAGAGGATGACCTCTCAAGTTCGTTGTTGTGGCTAGCTCGAAGAAATCACCTGGGACGAGACAACAGTCCTGGACGCGTAGTATGCGGAATGTTAGTATCAGGTCCCCTTGAAGCTGTCTATAGCGCAAGGGAAAGAGATTAAGATTCGACAGCCGTGTTTCATAAGGCTGTGAGCTATGTCCAAGGACAAGTTTTGTTGCTCGCCTTTGGACCTTTTCGAGGATGTTGATGTCTTTCGCTGCCCAGGGTCTCCAAGCTTGGATAGCGGACTCCAACTGTGGCCGCACGAATGTTCCGAAGACTTTAGCGAAGCAGTCGGTAGTGAAGGCTGCAAAAGCTCGTTTAACGAGGTATAGAATCGACATGGCTGACCTCGCTACCTTTGCGCAATGTAGGAAGGGTTTAAGCTAGGGCGTGATCCAGACTCCCAGGTCCTTTTGGGCATCCACTTCTTTCAATAGAATGCCATTCAGACTGTTAACCGTACGGTTCGATGTATTGCTTTTCCCGACTCGTATGATGTTGCACTTGCTATCATTAAACGGCAAGAGCCAGGCATTTGACCATTTCTGGAGACGTTATAAGATTGCCTGCAAGTTCTCTTCGTCAGCCGCAGTTTGAATGACGCGCCAAAGTTTGAGATCATCGGCAAACATGGCAATATCGCAGTCCAGTTCGGTGGCACAATCGTTGATGTAGACAATGAACAAAAATAGAGACCAAGAACAGAGCCTTGGGGAACACCACTCTCAACCTCAACCTTGGTTGACTGTTTGTCGCTGATATGGACAGTTTGTGAGCGGCCAGTTAAGAAGTTTTCTATGCATGTCAGAAGTCTACCTCTTACGCCTATGCGGTTGAGTTTATAAACAGTAGAGCACATTTTTGACGCAGGATCTACCTCTACGGAAAACGTGCTGGACTATAAATTAAAACTAGAGATTAAACGAATTTTCGTATCACCTGCTTTGTGGACGCGAATAACCTGTTGAGAAGGGTCGTATGCTTGCAGAAGGTTTAGTATCTGCAAACCTGCAGTTTTGTGTACAGGGATAGATGACTTATTCTGTTTTCAACTATGAATCAAATTTGGCATATTGTGTGCTCAGCGTGCACTCAGATGATTTATACTCGTAGAGGACGTCTACATGAGACCAATATCGGGTTTTTCTTGACAAGAGGTTTCTCAGCAACAGGCTTGAATTACAGTAAAAATGAAGCAATAAATAAAGAATCATCTGCTATGGCTGATGGCAAAATATATGAAAATTCTTTCTTGGCTGAAAAGAGGAGTAGAAACCGCATAGAATATATATGGCTTTGCGTTGCATTCCGAGAAAATTACTGTACAGATGTTCACTTTTTATTTATTCATCTCTGAAGCCGATTTTCCAAGAAAATTACGCAAAAAACTCTTTATTTTCTCTTATTTATCTCTGAGGTCGATTTTCCTTATTTCCGTTGACAAGTTATCGTGATGTTAAAACGTACTCTTTACGTGCTCTCATTATCTGCTGGTGTTTGAAATGTGGTTTAAGGCGTTATGAAAAAACATCAATGGTTCACAATGGTCAAGCTACTACAAATCGAATTTCAAGTCCTTTCATTCTTATCTGACTACAATGAAATCATTTGGCCTCTTTTTAAACTGTCATATATAAGCAAAGGTTGATCAGACATTTGGGCAGGAATATACAAACTTATGTGCATACCTAATACATTTACTTATAAATGGAATTTGTTTTGAAACTAAAACGTCATGTTTTATGCAAAAACGCTTTTTTTCTCCTGGGCTAATACATTCTTAAGTTTATCAGCAAGATATTAATTTTCAAAAAATAATCCTTACGGCTATGGGTATTTTCATTAATAAACTTACGTCAGAGTATGGGTTAGCAGCATGCTTAAGATGAGTGTTATGTATATTAGGTCCTAAGTTGTTGTTTAACGTTTAATATAAGATAACTGGCTACAGTGTATTTGTTTATAAACTTAACCCTTACCCTTATAATGACGCTTATATAACGATTTTAGCCATCACTATATTCATAGCTGTAAAGAACACCAGTAATGTTCTCTACGCTGCTAATGAACTTGGCATTAACAAAAAGGGATTCCTGGAAAAAGACAAATCTGAAGGTGCACATTGCAACATGCATGAAAGTAAATGCAAAATGAATCATAATTTTGGACAGTGAAAGATGATCAAAAATTTCGGAAGGCAGTAGCATACTAAATAATATTAGAAAATCTATGTGAGCTACTTACCAACTGTAGTTTTTCAAACTGCCAAATTGATAATGAACGCTGTGGCACCGTTGCACCTAAAATCAAAGTAGCCACGCGGAAATTCATGAAATGCCGTTCAGAACATCGTGCTCTTAATCAGTCCTGGAACTTTTTTTCCTGCGCTGAAATATTTGAACAATTATCTGATTGTACACCGATGCTAAAAATTGTGAGAAAAATTTCATTAGCCAGTATGTTGTGCAATAAGAAGATCAGTGAATTTTATACATATTACATGCAAACAGTGTCCTTTTTAGATTTTTCTAGAGGTAAAAGCATGTTTCAGTGGTTGCAATTTTCGAGTTTTTTTATCCAACCTAGAAAATGTTCGTCATTCCGCACTATTTGGGCACGTAAGATATACATACATCGACGAATATAAGATCGTTTGCATAACGGTGTAAACGGTGTGTTTATGGCTTTGGGTTGGGTATTTTTATGCGGTAGACAAAATGCAGAAAAGCTTTGATGTGTTATGTCTATTGGACGATGTTAGCTTATTAATATATTAAATTCCAAACATGTATTCGGAAATAAGGACTTTGATGTTTCTATCATCACGCGTTATCACTCTTGATCGTTTCAAAAGAGTTTCAGTTATGCTATGTGTTCTGTGTGACAGACTGTAAGAGAACATAACTGCTCACAAAGACCCACTGGGTGAAACTAATAATTAACGAATTTCGCTTTGAGGCATTTCCTCATTTTACAGTCATCATTTAATTTTAATTTATAAAATATTTAAACAATTTCCTTTTGTCACATCATATTAACAATATCATTGTTATTTGTTACATAGTTAAAAGATGCAAAATTTTTGAAAATGTAAATTTGCAAAAACCTCATGCACGTTTTTCCTAGCTAAGACAATATTATCCTTTTCCTCTTATACCACGTTAAACCCCTCAAAAGTTAAGTTAATCTTGGCGTAGTTCTTAATATTTTATTTTGTTTTTACATTACTTTTTGAAATCATCATTTCTAATTCCGTATCCTTAATCCTTACGCGGTCGTTTGTAAGTTAGTTGTTCATTTCTTCCAAAGATTTACGTGATATTATTCTCTTGCAGCAAAAAACGTTTTTGTTAAAAGAGAAAAAACCGATATTTAAACTTATCATAATAAAATCTCGTGACGCGTTTTCCTAGATGACTGCACGTTAACAGCACTATTTTGTTAAAAAGAAACAGAAATAATTTTACAAAGATTATTTCCAGATTCAGAATCAAAAACTTAAAGAAAAAAATATGCTTTCTTATATTGGCGGTTGGTAATCGCCTGGTTTAGAACAGGGTTAATTGCATTTTTATCAACGCTCGTCAATGTATTTGTCCATATTTTTTTAAGAACTCCTGTCATGAGACAGCGGCGGGGACTCTTTTGGCTATAAAAAAATAACAGTTTCTTCTGGTTTGGCAGACTTGACGTCACAATGGAAGACTGTACAATTTACGGCAAAACCTTTAAAGGAAACGGCGTTTAAAAAGGGTTCTGTAGTTAATGAGTTGTGGTTCTTTCTGTGCAAAGCGGAATAAAGCAAAGTTCACCACGAATTTTGTTAAAACACCGTCGTTTTGTATGTAGACAGTATCCTCTTAAGCTTGTTAAATATATTCTGTGAATTGTTACCTCGTCCATGTGTGCTGTCAAAAGAGCTTGACTCTCGATTCGAAAACCCTTGAGATATTTCAGGAAAAATGATCTTCTCTTGGCTAAAAATCACTATGCCTACTGGGCCCATGAATATTGTTATAACTTTTTATTTTACTGCTTTCATTTTACTGACTTGCATTTAATCTCTTACAATTTGGCATCCATTTCAATCGTGAGATCCTTTTTGATAATATTTAGCTTGTGAATTAATCTTGAAAAATGATCGTGTATTCTTGACAGGTTTTGATATGCTTAAAAATAATTATTTGCTCAAAGAAAAGAAGAGGCGAGCATCAGGATTCATTCGCTAAGACGGTAATATCTTTGGAACTCCACCGCCTGTTCGAGACATATACAGTATATTCAAACGAGAATAAACAATTTGTATAAAATTGTAAAAAATTGTATTTTTGATTTCTTATTAAAAAGTGCTGGACCGTTACTGATCACCTAGGCCTGAGCAAGTGCAATTCATCTATACTCTGTGCTCTTAATACTAATAGTTATACTACTCTCAAAAACTGTATTTCTTCCATGAATTTCACATGCATTGGACAGTTTGGCAATTCTATATTGGTAAAGAGGACTCAGTAAAATGTAGGGGAAATAATCCGTCTATACCGATTACGGTGTCTGTTTGCAGGTTTCATACGTAAAAGCCGTACTCTTATGTGGTTCCCGTGTTAGTGTTTGGAATTTCCCCGTTTAGGGCTGCCTTGTATGGCCACTAACCTTCGTATGTAAACAACAACGCTTCCAATACCGGCACCGGGGCAATAGGAAATTGCATGGTTGGGGCATAAGGGAACCAATAACGATGCATGAAATTATCAAAAAGTGAGGTTAAACCAATCAGCTGCCAATAATTATTTAAACAAACCAAAGGAAAGCAGTGGTATTGAAACATGAGTATGAAAAAGAAGGGAAAATTAACACGTAGTAAGAGAAAGGAAATCTGACCAAACTTCCTTTGTATAAAATTTTAAAAAACTGATTACGCTGGAGTTGAAGGTCAGTGAATGCAAACCATACTGCAGGTAACCACTCGAAAAATTGCAAAATGTAGAAAATTATCACTTAGTAGCACCAGAAGACGAATTCAAGAAAGACTACCATGAGAATTAGCTGATCTCCTCACCAAATGCCGAGGTAAGATTTTGGGAATGAAATACCGAAGTCTTAAAATTGGAAATCAGACGAGTCTGTGGCATGTTTTATAGATTTTATTTTATATACATACAATGTTATATTCTTACGTTAAAGCCATGACACAGGTTAATTTTTTGAAGCACAGGTGTCCCTTTATGCAATCGCTTATTGTAAAACGCAATGAAAGTAGAACCCATAGTTATGTAATTGTTCACCCTATTTTAGCCCAGAAAACACAAATGAGAGAACACTCCAGATTTTTCAGCCCACGCAATATCAGGAAATCAAACGGATAATCAATTCACCGGGCCAACTCAGCTACTGCCAAAATAAATTGCTCTTTCCGACTAAGTTACGATGTGGTTGTTGGGGAAAATGAAGCCCGAAATCCTATGCCAGCCTGGTGACCGGTGCGTGTTTAGATTAAAAGTTTGCAAGCGGAAGACGGTTTTATGCTTGAACTCAATATTTTATTCTTTCCGACTGAGCATACAGAAATTAATAAATATTCCCTGGCATTCGTTCCGGAAACGCCAGTTCAGAAATGTTCAGCGGCGTATGGGCTTGGTTTAAGACCATCAATAGGCTGGTATGCAATCAGCCAGGGTTTCTGCTTAAACGCACTACGGACCAAGGTAAAAGAAATAGGCGGAGCAGGTTTCGAAGTGGAAATAGACACCCCACTGAAAATCAGAAGGAAAAAACAACCATGCCCTGGGAAATAACAATGAGTTGATGTTGGGTATGTACGACACATCCCTTAAGAAAGCCCTAACTGAGCAGGTCAACTATATGTCATGCTGGTACCTTAAGGCTGTACTATCCAAGTAGGTGATCCCCGGAGGTTTTATCGTAACCGAATAATGGAAGACATACACACACCCAATTCGTTTGGTTTTCACTGTGAACCATAACCAAACTGTTTTGAAACCGACAACAGGGCTATACACAAACGCGACATAGGTTATAAGAGCTAACTGACACGGAGGATAAACAAAAGTGGCACGGTGTCAGGAAGGTCGGTATGCGCGCAGGTAGTAGGGGCGCAATACTGACTGTGATTTGGCGTGAAACTGTATGTTCTGCTAGGGGCCTGTTAAACGTTCTTAGAACACATATTCGAAGAGGACAAAGGCTTAAAATAATTCATGGCTATCTTAACCGCCTATCGGTAAGATATGGTTTTGAAAACAAGCGAAAGGATACTGAGAACCTGGGGGGTTTGTTCGCACGATTTGGTCAACAAACCAAGCTTTAACGGCAACTGAGGCAGAACGGCAGTCGCAGAGAGCAGTTGAGAGAGGCAGCGATGATGAATGTTAATATTTCAACAGGTAAAAAGGTAGAAAAGCAAACAAATCCCGAGGAGCCCGAATCACCATAGATGGCGCGCGAACTCGAGCTAACAGAAATTAAAACCCACGATGATGCATACTGAGAGAAATAGTTTTCTGGGAAAAAGAAGCAAGTTTGTGCAAATAAAGCAAAGGGTGAGCAGGTTTAATAGGGTAAGTCCTGTTTTTCTGTGCGCAGGAGCGTGGAAAAGAGGGCTAGTTGAAAGATGTCGTCTTGGAGTTGTGGGACTGTGACGAAGGCGCGGGTTGCGATCAGGTGAAAACAGACCAATATTTAATAAAATTTAATGTTTTGAAAACGAATTATTTGAAGGATAAAATTATGCGGACTATCGCCTCATGAAAAGGCCTAGGCTAAGCAAATGCGGTAGCAGAAATCACTGGAAGGGCATGAGGCAAAATTTTAAGAAACAGGAAATTGCGCTAACTCGTTTATCTCCTCCCGCGCAAAATTAAGTTAAGTTGAAACCGCTAAGTCTTATTTACACTATGGCAAATGGTACGCAAGTGAAATTCACAAACTAATATATGTATCACCAATATGAAGGAAAGGGTGGCATCGCTATATTTGTGAAGAGAACAGACTGAAATTGATGGAAAATAATTTGGCTGTACCGATTTTGATGTTTCTTTTGCAGATATCATAGGTTAATGTCGTGCCCTTATCTGCCCTCCATATTTGTCCAGCGCATGTATAACGCGGCCAGTTATAAAACCACAACTTGCTACCAATTGACTATGGGAAATGGGATTTTTTGCCTTCTGTATGCAACATATTTGGACTTAAAATGGCATAGAAAATCCATAGGGAAAAGAAAAAAACTTAAGTAATCATATTTAGAGAGTGCAGATTTAGGCATGCGACTAAAAATAAGTTCATTTCAATTTTGCTACCTGGTATCCCAGAAATATCTATGTAATGTGCAGCACGATGATTAATATAAAAGCTATGCTAATGTACTATCTGCTAATCAAAGACACATTTTATAATTTTGATAAACATTTTAAAAGAACAGTCGTTGACTGCAGGTATCCTCCACCTTATCTTTATCACACTAAAGTTTACCTCGCGCATGTGATTTTTGAATGGTAATTCACATTGGCTCATCACAGTGTGTTATTTAATCAACCTAGCCAGGAATTTCGGCAAAGACCTCTTATGTAACTGACAAGACACGTGGAGAGGACTCGAAGAACCTGTCGTTCACTTAAGCGAGAGGAGCCTTGTGTTGGTGGGGTGACCTGCGGCAACTTATTGCAGAGGTAAGTGGCTGTGTTTGGTCTTTTTGAACAAGAAAGATTGACGCCGCGATCAGGCACTTCTTCATTTGTACCCGTAGGATGAATTCGCAGGTGTTTGACCAGGTAAATACTTGATAATAAGGTGTGGTTACACTCAGGGCAGGATATATTGGAAGATACTGAGTTTGCAGATGTTGAGCAACTGTTAATAAAATGAGTCAGTTCAGTTTAGTTTTTGTTCAAGGGAAAGGTCTCCATGCCAGAAAGTCAGATTCTAATTTTGGTCATACGAACATCCCGAAGACTTTAGCTAAGCATATTTCGCCAAATTTTCCAAAGGTTCATTTAACTTAATTAAAGCTTGATCTTGTGGGTTTCGGCCCCTTTGACAAATGGAACGATTGCATAACTGAGGCCGTGATCCACACTCCTAGCTTTTTTTAGAATTTATACCACTGATTGATGTGTGTTATTTAGAAATTACGTCCTTCGACGCATGAGCTAATTCAGAAAATTCACAGAGTATTCTATTGTGTAACATGCAATGATAAGAGCCAGTGTTTCAACCATTTTTCGTGTCAATTCATGTTTTAGCAGTAGATTATTTTCCATGGGCTTCGTTTTGGATGACCTTACAAAGATTTATGGCGTAATTTAACATGGCGATGTAACCTTCTCACCCGTTTATGCAGTTATCGAAGACAACATGTGTTAAAACTGAGCCCCGAGGAGCCCCACTCTCAAACACTACCTTCCGCCTACCGTTACTTGTCAAGACTGACAATCTGATGTCAACCAATCAATAAGATTTCAATCCATTTCAGACGCTTGCGTCTTACTTGTTCAGCATATTATCAAAGGCCTCCTTGAAGTCTCTGTAGAGTGCGTGCGGCGCAATTACTTCATCGGTTGCTCAGGTTCAATTTATCCAGAGAGAAGAGCAGATTTATTAAGAAGGACCTACCATTGCGGCTTCCGTTCAGCACTTCAGCAGGAAGATGATACCACTCCAAAAAGTACGGAGCATACTTAGTGTTACGTTGGTGCTTTCGACAATGGCCTTTGACTTCCAAACCTTTATTTTAGGGGTTGGCAATGCTGTTTCAGTGTTCTTCGTGGATCACTGCAATCGCATTTACGTACCTTCTCTAGGTCAATTTGTCCTGGGTGAAGTCGTCTTGTTTTACTGGTCAGATGTTATGCATTTCCTCTTCTGCCATGGTCGAGACTGCAAAATCATCTGCAAAGAGCATTTGTTGGACTGTATACGACGAAGAAAGCCTTGGCGGCTGCAATCGCACGCTGTTAGAATGTACATTTAAATTCTTTAGGTGATGTGGATCCCAGGGAGCTCATAACGTGAGGCATTATTCAACGTGACAGAGAACATGAGACTGAACATATTTGGTGTCATTGCGAAGCCCTGCTTAACTCCATTCGTCAATCTAAATGCTTCAGAGTCCGTTCCATTGTCAGTAACGGGCACCATCATCACGTGTTAAAGTGAATGTAGCGTGTTTTTAAATCACTCTAAACAATAGAATTACTGCATGCTTTTCCGCAGTTTTCGCAATTCGCCGTGCCAAAGGCTTTCGTTATATACACGAAGATAGTGCAGATGTGGGTTCGCATCTCCTGACACCTCGCTTATAGCTGGCAAGCTGCGAAACAATGTCAGTTATTGCACGGAGAAATCAAAAGACACAATGACTTTTTGAGACCAGGTTTTGCTCTGAATGGCCGTTCATTGAAGGTGTACGATCAAGTTCATTGTTCGTGTTTACTTGGAGAAACCGATCAATGACAGCATCGAGGATAAATAATAAGTTGTTTAGGACACTTCTGATGTTCTCAGCCAATTGCGTCTGAATGTGTGTTGTCTCAGTCAGACGTATTGTGGCAGCAGACATACGTTAGGTTCCGCTGCCTTTGATGCATGTGTCGTAGATGGCTTTCATGACCTAGAACAGCTGTTTTAATGTTGTTGCGGTCAACGTATCATTGGATTTCTTATACCTTGCAGGGCATCCAGGCATACTGTCTCTACAAATGCTGTTGCTGTGTAAGGCACTGCCATGGGAAAATGGTGCTCAGTTGGCGTAAGTCTGGCAGGTTTCAGCGCGTAGAGTAGTGATGTTAACGTCATTGTTGTCAAACCAGTTCTGGGGTTGATGTCATGCGTGACCGACGATGGCGAGGGTAGTGAACTGAATGATGTTTCGCAGTTGACACCATCGTGCCTTCACGTTTGCGATTTCCTCAAGGGATTACATGTCTTCCACATGCTGTGCCAATTTTTCACTAAAGTAAAACGGTGAGTAGTAACAGTTAAACAGAGTCAAACCCGACGTGGACATTGAAGTCTTCAAGGAAAACCAATCAGTACAGCTTAAGCACCGTCGTCAAGAAAACGTGTGGGTAAAATTTGACAACGATATTCGCATAATGAGAACTTATGAATTGAGGTGGTAATCACTGACGATGGTGGCTAACTTGTATTCCCGGAGAGGCAGGCGTAGGGTCGTAAAGATATCACTGATGCCACGTGGCAGACGAAAACCTCTTATCACGATATCGTTCAGGATGGAAAAGTGACTTCAGCATTGCGTTGCTCGGTCTTTGCACGGCCGCTCCAGAAGAAGTGTAACCTTCACTTACCTACAACAGCTGACACAGTTAAGAGAATTGGCTCTCGCTGAGAGCAGCGATGTCTACATTGTAACGTGCCAGCTCTCAAGCAAATCGCGCTATTCTCTGTTAAGGCTCATTGCTTATCTGAGTGTTAAACGTGAATGATAATTCAAGGGTGCTAGTGTAATCGGATCCAGCGGAGCCGACTGGACGGTACGTTGGGGTGATTGCGATGGGATAGGTTATGGTTCATTTGCGATTTTCCAACGCGTGTTTTGCCACCTGCAAACCGCGGTGGACTAAAGAAGGCCTTACACCCAGCATTTGTTAGGCAAGTTATCAAGTTCCTTCTTCTGTATTGAGGCAAGCAGTACTGTCTTTACCTAAGGCGGTTTGGTATTCCCAGTCGACAGACGAAGTCCACCATGGGTAAACAATTCGGTTACAGAGGGGCTTACACGATTAAAGTTAGCCTTAATCGAATATGAGAATGTATAACCCCCTCTCAGCATGACCTTTTAAATCGGAATAGGTGGGTAGAATGCAGGTCAGACAACTGTTTATGGAGACATGCAAAACACCTGATATCATCACCTGAAGTAGCCTGCTAGTCAAGACAGCGATTTAAGTGTTGTCACTAGACCGAGCTCAGCTTCGAGGAGCCGCAGCTGAGAGTCGGGTACTAGGTAGGGAAAGCCACAAGAGCAACACACTTCTAGCTACGCTGTGTCACCAACCCCAAGCTAGCATCACTAAACCACACACACTTCAGTTCGACCATAGTAATCAGGCAATGCCTAACGTGTGCTACAAAAACGTGGTGGCGCACAAACGATGTTTAGCGCTAGATTATATTGCAATCAAACTTACGTCGCATCTAATTGATTATCTGGTCCACTACCCGACTTAGGCAAAGCGTCAAAACGGAGTCTAGGCGACTGGAAATTGGAGAGGATAATCGCACAGTGATTGGCAAATGGGCTAAGGATACGGTGGTTAAAATGAGTATATTCTTAATCGGATGATGGGGTTGCATTGCGAGCATTATAAACAAATGTTCATTCGATATAATGTGTAAAAACCGGTGTTTTTCTGTAGCAATCGTCCTCAAACTCTTTTAGATTATGCTGGGTGACTTCTTACTTCGTGCCAGCACTCCACCTACCTTTTTGCCGATGATGACGGACATATTTAAGCGGTAAACGAAGCCAAAATTGTGCGCTTACCGATGAAAATATTTTATGTCGTAAACAAAAACTCTGAAAAATTGATTTGTAAAACATTTACTTTGCAGTTGGCATGAATGGTTGGCGGCCGAACAGCGTACACTTAATGCTCATAGCATATGTGGAATGCTCTTATCACGCTTCTGCAAAACAGAGAAACAGGTATTTCACTTAATACATATACACTTTTCTCTCATGCACGCTTCCTTTTAATTTATATGTTTGGTAACCGTATTGAGACTTAAAAGACGACCTTACTTTGAAATGTAACTGAAACACAAAAAAATTATTTATAGAGATGCATGGTGAACTAGGTAAAATCTGACTCGCCACCCATAACTGCCAGGCCGTCAAAATTAGCAAGGTTTAATCTGAGATGCTGCACTGACTATCGAAAGAGCAGTTAGTGCACCAGACTAATTGACTAATTGACTAATTGATATTCATGCCGGTTGATATGACCCAGCTGTCGGGAGAAAAAAATCGATTTTTGTCTTATGCAGACGTCTATTGCGAAAACAAAATTATCTGAGTGCACGCTGAGCGCAATAGATGCCAAATTGTATTCCTAGTTGAAAATCACATGATTAATCTCTCTCTGTTAAGACAGCTGCAACCTGACAGATGAAAAAGGCTGCTGTTGACATACGGCCTTTCTTAATAGTTTTTTTCTCTTCGTCCATATGCACGAGAACAAAAAACACTTTTAATCTGTATTTAAAGTTGTAAGATAGTATATGAGTTAAGAATATGTAAAATATTTAGACATTTTCAGTTTGCTTCATAAATTGGCGTAACACAAATGAGAAATGAAGAGTTTTTCGAGCTTAAATGCAAATAAATGTCGGAAAAGTAGTACATTTTCCCGAGTGTTGACAGAATAAATAAGCAAAAAGGTTATGGATGCTTTGTATGGCCGCTTAAGGATGACGCAAGAATAAGTAAAAATGTGTCCACTTAAAACAGGTTTTCATATGGTTAACTTCAGGAAGGCCAAATATACCCGTATCATGACGCCAGCACTAACACTACCATGAAGCACAAATGTTACATTTATCATAAACCACTACCTTAAACTTAACCCTTTTTCTATCACGACAAAAACCACAAAGAGTAAGTTGATCGTGTCCGTAACCTCAACTGATACGACAGTTCGACCGTCGTAGTCCGGCGATGTCCACCGTATGCTCCACACCATGGTGGTGCAGCGACGGTGACTTGCGCGTGAATTAGTTTTAAGTGATAGTAGCCTTGTGCTGCAGCTACCGCACTCTCTCCTCCTCCCCCACCTGAGCCTGGTGTCAAGACAGAGTCAAGAAGACCGGAGGCGGGAGAGGACGCAGGTGGCTGGCGCGGCCGGAGCCGCCCTTGGGCGTGCCACCACACCCACATGTTCGGCATTTGTTATGGGAGCGCAACCCGAATAACGCCTACCGCGCCCTAATGTGGCCCCCGTGTTGGGCCAACGCATCTATCACGTAGTCCGTTTAGGGGGCCACACTAACCATAAACTTACACCTTACCATAAACTACCCCTCACCTTAATCTTAAACATAAATTCCATGGAGTTTGGCGCAAAGAAATATATATTCAAAGCCGTTTCTCTTCCCGTATCCTGTTAGGGCAATGTTCCAATGCATCCCTAGAAGGCCAAACATTTCTTTCTTTTAGTAAAAGCAGTTTAAGATTATTCTTTCTTAAGCAATCATCACTATAATCAAATGCTATTTTTCCTACATGTAAATATGCCTATGATTTTGATCGTCATGTTGGCAAGAGGTAAGGTTCTGCATAAGATTGGTAACCCAGCAAAGCCGTTTTAAAGCATAATAAGGGTAAGTCGGTCTAGATCAGGCACATATTCAGGGAGTGGGTGTCCATGTTTCATATGCGGCTTAACGGGCATTAAGAACCGGTCAGAATCTCGTTAGTTTTCTTTATCCTTTCCATTGATCAAATTATTATGCTTGCCCTCCACGGTTTGAAACTAAGCACGAAGAACCGGAATTAGGAGAAAGTGTGCTTGTAAGCACAGCGAAATATAAGTGTTCCATTACCAGATCGGTGATATCTACACATTTATATTTCATATTCCCCATCGCAACCTACAAAACAACGGGCCAGTGGCTCATTGCTAGGATGTTATTCACAGTTATCAACTTTCACTGGTGCAAGTCTTATGTGATTCAAACATGGTATTGCCTTTGATTGGCTAATTACGCTTAAAATCGGTTAGATCTCATCAACGTTTACTTCAGGTTACTATGAGACTGCCAGGAGGGTTCATGTGTGCGCTTGAAAGCTGAGTGAAAAATAAGTGTGGCATTACCAGATGGGTGAAAACTACACATTCATATTTCCGATTACTGATTGCAATCTTCAAAACAATGGCCCAGTGGCTCATTGCTAGGATGCTACTCCCAACTAGTAACGTTCACCGATTTGATTCTCAGATGATCCAAACCTGGGATTGCCTATGCTTGGCTGATGACGCCTAAAAAACCAGAAATGGTCATAAGGGTCATCTTTGACAGGGTCTGTTCCATGCTATCAACAAGTATCTCAGGTAACTATGAGATTGCTGTAAGTGAGCATATGTGCGCTTGAAAGCACAGCGAAATATAAGTGTTTAAATACCAGATCGGTGAAAACTACAATTTCATATTTCATATTTTTGATTACAACCTAAAAAAATGGGCCAGTGGCTCATTATTAGGATTTTACCCCCAACTAACAAAGTTCACCGAAGCGATTCTATGGTAATCCAAACCACGGATTGCCTATGCTTGGCTGAAGACGCCTAAAAAGACAGAAATGGTCATTCTGGTCTTCTTTGACAGTGTCTGTTCCATGTTATCAACAAGTATCTCAGGTCACAAGGAGATTGCCGGAAGTGATCATATGTGCGCTTGAAAGCACAGCACATTGTTAGCATAGTACTCTAAAAGGTCAACGTTCACCGATGCGAGTCTCAGGTGATTCAAACATGGGATTGCCTATGATTGGTTTATGACGTATAAAAAGCCAGAAATTGTCATGACGGTCTTCTTTGACTTTGTCTTTTCCACGTTATCAACAAGTATCTCAGGTCACTATGAGAATGCCAGAAGGGAGTATATGTGTCGTTGAATGTAATGCGAAATATAAGTGTTCCATTACCAGATCAGTGAAAACTACACTTTCATATTTCATATTCTGGATCGCAAATTAAAAAAGGGCCAGTGTCTCATTGCTACGATATTACTTTCAAAGAGAAACGTTCAGCGAAGCGAGTCTCAGGGGATGCAAACTTAGTACTGCCTATGATTAACTGATGACGCCATAAAAGCCAGAAACTGCCATCCCGGTCTTTTTTGACAGTGTCTTTTCCATGTTATCAACAACTATCTCAGGTCTCTATGTAACAGTCGGAAGGGATAATATGTGCGCTTGAAAGCACAGCGGAATATAAGTTTTCCATTATCAGATCGGTGAAAACTACACTTTCATATTTCATATTTCCGATCACAACCTAAAAAACAATGGGCCAGTGGCTCATTATTAGGATTTTACCCCCAACTATCAAAGTTCACCGATGCGATTCTATGGTGATCCAAACATGGGATTGCCTATGCTAGGCTGATGACACATATAAAGACAGAAATGGTCATTCCATTCTTCTTTGCCAGTGTCTGTTCCATGTTATCAACAAGTATCTAAGGTTAAATTAGATTGCCGGAAGGGGATATATGTGCGTTTGAAAGCACAGCAAAATATGTGTTTAAATACCAGATCGGTGAAAACTACACTTTTGTATTTCGTATTCCAGTTGGCAAACTAAAAAAATCAACGGGCTGGTGGCTCATTGCTAGGATATTGCTCTCAAAGGTCAACGTTAGCGATGGGATTCTATGGTGATTCAAACATGGGATTGCCTATGCTTGGCTGATTACGCCTAAAAAGCCAGAAATTGTCATGACGGTCTTCTTTGACTTTGTCTTTTCCATGTTATCAACAACTATCTCAGGTCACTATGATAATGCCAGAAGGGATCATATGTGTGCTTGAATGCAAAGCGAAATATAAGTGTTCCATTAGCAGATCCGTGAAAACTGCCCTTTTATATTTCATCTTCCGGTTCGCAACCTACAAAAAAACGGCCCAGTGGCTCACTGCTACGATATTACTCTTAAACTTAAACGTTCACCGATGCGATTCTATGGTGATCCAAGCCTGGGATTGCCTATGATTGGCTAATGACGCCTAAAAAGCCAGAAATGATAATTCAGGTCTTCTTTGACAGTGTCTGTTCCATGTTATCAACAAGTATTTCAGGTCACAATGAGATTGCCCGAAGGGGTCATATGTGCGCTTGAAAGCAGAGCGAAATATAAGTGTGTTATTACCAGAACGTTTAAAACTACACTTTTTTATTTCATATTCCTGATCACAACCTAAAATGCAATGGGCCACTGACTCATTGGTAGGATGTTACTCCCGTCTATGAACGTTCACCGATGCGATTCTATGGTGAGCCAAATCTGTGATTGCCTACGATTGTCTGATGACGCCTAAAAAGCCAGAAATGGTCATTCCGGTCTTTTTTGACAGTGTCTGTTCCATGTTATCAACAAATATCTGAAGTTGACATGAGAATTCCGGAAGGGACCATATGCGTGCATAAATGCACAGCGAAATGTAGTATTCCTTTACCAGATCGGTAAAATCTACACATTCATATTTCATATTTCCGATAGCAACCTAAAAACAATGGGTCAGTGGCTCATTGCTAGGATGTTACTCCCAACTATAAGCGTTCGAAGATGCGATTCTAAGGTGATCCAAACGTGGGATTGCCTATGCTTGAGTGATAACGCCAATAAAGACAGAAATGTTTATTCAGTACTCTGTTGAATTTGTCATTTCCATGTTATCAACAAATATCTCATGTCACCATGAGGATGCCCGAAGAGATCATATGTGTGATTAAATGCACAGCGAAATATAGTATTCCTTTACCAGAGCGGTGAAAACTACACTTTTATATTTCATCTTCCCGATTGCAACCTAAAAAACAAAGGGCCAGTGGCTTACTGCTAGGATGTTACTTTCAAATATCAACATTCACCGATGAGTGTCTTAGGTGATCCAAACCTGGAATTCCCTTTAATTGGCTTATGACGCCTTCAAAGACAGAAATGGTCATTCCGGTCTTCTTTGACAATGTCTGTTCCATGTAATCAACAAGTATATCGTGTTAATATGAGATTGCCGGAAGGGATCACATGTGCGCTTGAAAGCACAGCAAAATATAAGTATTACTTTACCAGATTGGTAAAAACTGCACTTTCATATTTCATATTCCGGAACGCAAACTACATAACAAGGGGCCAGTGGCTCATTGGAAGGATATTTCGGTGGAAGCACATTAAGCGGACCCAGAACAAATGCTTTTGTTTTTGCTACTTAAAAGTTACAGTAGGTTGTCTTGGCAGATAAAGATCACCAAAATTATCATGGGACTGCTGTCGAATGTTGGAGTATGTCGAATGTAGGAGTAGCAGTAGTCGTAGTAGTAGTAGACGGAGTAACAGTTGTATTAATAGTTGTAGTAGTAGTAGTAATGGTTGTATTAGTAGTAGTAGTAGTAGTAGTCAAAGTTGTAGTCGTAGTAGTAGTTGTAGTCGTAGTAGTAGTAGTAGTAGTAGTAGTAGTAGTAGTAGTAGTAGTAGTAGTAGTAGTAGTAGTAGTAGTAGTTGCAGTAGACGCAGTTGTCATGGGACTGCTGTCGAATGTTGGAGAATGTCGAATGTAGGATTAACAGTAGTCGTAGAAGTAGTAGACGGAATAGCAGTTGAAGTAATAGTTGTAGTAGTAATAGTAGTAATGGTTGTATTAGTAGTAGTAGTAGTCGTCGTAGTTGTAGTCGTAGAAGTCGTAGTAGTAGTAGTAATAATAATAGTTGTAGTATTAGTCGTAGTTGTAGTCGTAGTAGTAGAAGAGGGAGTCGTAGTAGTAGTACTAGTAGTTGCAGTAGACGCAGTTGTCATGGGACTGCTGTCGAATGTTGGAGTATGTCGAATGTAGGATTAGCAGTAGTCGTAGAAGTAGTAGACGGAGTAGCAGTGTAAGTAATAGTTGTAGTACTAGTCGTAGTACTAGAAGTAGTAGTAGTAGTTGCAGTAGACGTAGTTGTAGTATTAATAGAGTAGAAGTAGTAGACGCAGTTGTAGTAGTCGTAGCAGTGGTAGTGTTAGTAGTGGTAGATGCAGTAGTAGTTGCAGCAGTAGTAATAGTAATGGAAGCATTAGTTGTAGTAGTTGTTGTAGAATTAGTAGTAGCAAAAGACGCAGAAATAGTAGTAGTAGTAGTAAAAGTAGTAGTAACAGTAGACGGAGTAGTAGTTGTGGATATAGTAGTAGAAGTAGTAGTAGTAGATACAGCAGAAGTAGTATAAGTTGTAGTAGTAGAAGTAGTTGTATCAGTAGACGTAGTTGCATGTGTAGTAATATTAGTTGTAGTAGTAGTATTAATGGTTGTATTATTAGTAGTAGACGCAGTAGTAGTAGTAGTAATACTAGTTGAAGTAGTAGTAGTCGTCGTAGACGCATTAGCAGTAGTAGTAATTGTCTCGTCCACCTGCACTTCTATACCCTTGCCGCCTACCTGGCCTACGGCACTCATGAGTGCACCGGTTGACACATTGCGACAAATTGCGTGCCACTGCATTGCAGTTTTGCGTTGCACCCCTACCAGTGCGGCACAGCGCTTGACTCGCACGCCTTCCACGTACCGGTAGACAATTTTCGTTATATTCCCCACGGTGAACCTACTACCTTTGAAAAGAGTACCTTTTCTTAGGCACTTCTTTCGTCTTCAGCGGGGAAATTTAAATAAGAAGCCGTTTGTCTGCTCTGCAGAGGCCTGCTGGGTTATATTGTTTCCGCATGCGCACAACATATGCATAGGTAGCAGTCTCCTTTCCTGTAGGTAGTCGAAAATTCGGCTGGAGTCTATTTTTTTCATTGTCATTTCCTCTTCCGTTGCCTTATTCATCTGAGGTCCTCTCCTTCTTTTTTTTCCTTGCGGTGACATCCTACAATGGGGAGAAAAATTTACATTCACCTTACCTTCAAACTAATTATTCTGTATTTTCGGTGCCACAATTTCTTTGTTCTTTGTTTATTTAGTTCTATTACTCTCCTATTTTTCCAGCCATGTGACACATAATCTACTACTACTTTTGTTTCGCTTTCAAATATCTATACCCTTAAATTACGTAAACATTTTTTCTTTTACTATGCTTCCCCTTTTTTAACAATAAAAATTGCATATGCAAATCCGTGAATTTGTCTGTCGGTTAATAATTCGCATTCTTTTAATTATATTTCATTTTTCGTTTTCCTTATTTCACGATTACCTAGACAAAAAGTTCTACTTACTACACTTATTACATCACATGTAACATACGTGATTTAATTCATTTTACTAATCTTACCCTTGTTTCACTTTCCTTTTGTGCATTTCCCTTGCTTCTGGCTGTCTTAATTAGCGATCTCATTCGTGTAACGAACCACAGTTCCAACTGAATTGTTTGAATGGACTGGTAGCACTTTTCGCGCGGATCCCGGATGGGGATGGAGTGATGGAATGTCGGTGAAGATGCCGGTGCCCCCTTCCACTCTCGAACGCTGACCCCCATCCCCACGAGTACCGTCGCCGCTCATCGTATCGCTACCCTCCGTTCAATGTCAGCATCCCCTCGTCCCGACCCTGCAGTTGCCCACAGCGTTGCACTCCCCACCGGTTATCCAACAGACATGACGTAATTCCCCCCCACTCCAAAACGGATATCGCATCATATCGAACCTGAGTCGACGTACGAGCTCTGTCTCCACAGGTCCTCATGTTCCAATCGTGGACACGAATGATGGTAGCCTGTCATCTTCCAGCGATCAGTTCATGCACTCGGGCTGTGAGGCCACCACAGTTGCCTTTGGAGATATATTTTTGCCCCCTACTGGCACTGAGGGCTCATGTTCCAGTGTGTACTTTCCTGACGAGTTTATCAGCCCAGCCAATTATGAGAGCACAAAACCTGCAACCGCTTTAATAGATCAACCGCCTTCCAAGGACAACAAGGGCACGTGAAACCTCTACCGCCATACGCTTGGCAGCACAACCGAAAGTGATGACAGTCATGTAGAGGAGGACTTCGAAAACCATCCTCCTGTCTTCAACAGTGCGCTGTCGTGGTTTATTAGTTACTCAGCATTATCCAACAGCGAAAACAACTCTGGTCTGAAACGTGCGGCCGCGAAGAACTGGTCTGCCTGGCTCCGGCAATCCATCAGCAGAGCCGCACGACGAAAGACTCTCAAGGCCGGCACATCCCTCTTCAATTTGAACCCGAGTCAGGGTATCGACTACTTGTTGAGGGCTGGTGTGATATCCAACAATCCCGGGGCTATCGCACAATTTCTCACTCGTTCCGATCTCAGCTGCAAAGCCATCGGCGAGTATTTTGGACGACTTTCAGACTCATTGGCGGTCAAAGTAACGAAGGTGAATCCCAGAAGCTGGAATTCCTTCTGCACAACTTCAAGGAAAGCTATGAGCGGCAAAATTCCGCCAGAGTAGCTCAACAGTTCCGTGACCCGGAAACCATATTTACCCTCGTTTACGCAATTGTCATGCTGCACACAGCTCTGTATAACCCCAGCGTGAGAAGACTTGCCAAGCCCATGACCTGCGAGCAGTTTATTGCCAACCTGCGTGGCGTTGACGCCGGTGACAATCTGGATGAGGCGATGTTGAGGGCCATCTACAACCGAGTGGCTAGCACCGAGTTCAAGACTGTTTACGACGTAATGGACAGACTGCACGCCATTGACCAGACTCTTATCGGGCTGGCGAAACCGGAGGCTATGCTGCAGCGCCACCATCGTTTCATTGGTTGGGCAGGCAGTTACGAGGTCCGCGATGTCTCTGGCCACCGTAACATCGTCAGTCGACCGACCTCTCACCTGCGTGGCCTCTTCATCTTTAACGACATGATCCTTGTGACCAAACCTGTCTGCAGCTGTGGCAGTCATGCTGTCAGCGAACTGGTTGGCACTTAAAGACTCAACGTCAGTCTCACGCGGAGTCCTGGTGTGATTGGCAGTGACGGTGACAGGAGCACCAACACCATTGCTGGTGCCGCACCGACAACAATCCTCTGTGAACCGATGAACCGACGACTGCATTCACTTAAATTATTCACCGCAGGAAGGACCAGTGTCCCACCTCAGGCCGGCGGAGGTGAAACATCTGCCACCAATGTAGCGGCCGAGAAAGTCAAAGATAGCACATACTGTGGAGTATATCACTAGGACAATCTGTAGCCATATAACGTCGGCAGAATCGTTAAACACTTCATCATGCACACATGTATAGAAAGCAGGAGAGAATAAGTTTATAACGTAAGGTATCTATGTTAAAAGTAACAAATTGTAGATAGTAAAAGAGAAATATAAAGATACAAGCGAATACTGGGGACTTATACAATCGATCCTTTTGGAGTGGGGAGTGGTCACGAATGATCAGTTAGATACCGGTGGGGAGTGCAGCGCTGTTGGCAAATGCGGGTGAGGGTCGTGGAGATGCTGACGGTCAGGGACTTTCGAGACGGTACGACGGCGGTAATGAGGGGAGATGTCAGCGGTAGGGAGAGAAGGAACACCCGCCATCTTCACAGACCATCGATCACACCATTCCCGCGTAGCCTCTTCATCTTCAACGAAATGATCCTTGTGACCAAACCTGTCTGCAGCTGTGGCAGTCATGCTGTCAGCGAACTGGTTGGCACTTAAAGACTCAACGTCAGTCTCACGCGGGGTCCTGGTGTGACTGGCAGTGACGGTGACAGGAGCACCAACACCATTGCTTGTACCGCACCGACAACAATCCCCTGTGAACCGACGACTGCATTCACTTAAATTATTCACCGCAGGAAGGACCAGTGTCCCACCTCAGGCCGGCGGAGGTGAAACATCTGCCACCAATGTAGCGGCCGAGAATGTCAAAGATAGCACACACTGTGGAGTATATCACTAGGACAATCTGTAAACATATAACATTGACAGAACCGTTACACACTTCATCATGCACACATGTATAGATAGCAGGAGAGAATAAGTTTATAACGTAAGGTATCTATGTTAAAAGTAACAAATTGTAGATAGTAAAAGAGAAATATAAAGATACAAGCGAATACTGGGGACTTATACAATCGATCCTTTTGGAGTGGGGGGTGGTCACGAATGATCAGTTAGATACCGGTGGGGAGTGCAGAGCTGTTGGCAAATGCGGGTGAGGGTCGTGGAGATGCTGACGGTCAGGGACTTTCGAGACGGTACGACGACGGTAATGGGGGGAGATGTCAGCGGTAGGGAGAGAAGGAACACCCGCCATCTTCACAGACCATGGATCACGCCATTCCCATCCGAGATCCGCGCGAAAAGTGTTCCCAGTTCATTCAAACAATTCTGTCGGAATTTCATTGAATGTTGAGCGGGTTATTTTCACCTCATTTGAACTTCATGTTTATTTATTTTCACTTACGGATTATCTTCACAGTTTTGACTGTTGTTTTTGTTGTTATTCTGCCCCACCCACAAAACCCCTATTACAACGGTTCCCGTCGGACACGCTCTCGGGTTTATTCATTTTTTCTGGGACCCGCTTATTGTGCTTCGACCGATATTTCTTTAAAACAAAAAAATTCACCTATTCGACTGTTAGGTGATTTAAACCTGGTATTGCCAATGATTGGCTAATGACACCAAAAAAGCCAGAAATTGTTATTCCGTAATCTGTTGGCTTTGTCTTTTCCCTGTTATCAACAAATATCTCAGGTCAACATGAGAATTCCGGAAAGGATCATATGCGTGCTTAATTCCACATCAGAATATAGTATTCCTTTACCAGATCGGTGAAAGCTACACTTTCATTTTTTATATTTCTGACAGCAACCTAAAATCAATGGGTCAGTGGCTCATTGCTAGGATATGACTCCCAACTATAGGCGTTCGAAGATGCGATTCTAAGGTGATCCAAACCTGGGATTGCCAAAGCTTGGCTGATGAAGCCAATAAAGCCAGAAATAATAATTCAGTACTCTGTTGCATTTTTCTTTTCTATGTTATCAACAAATATCTCAGGTCATCATGAGAATGCCGGAAGAGATCAGGAAGATCGATCAGGAGTTTTTTCACTGTCAGCTTGACGCTCTACTGTATATATATTTTTGACCTTGCCTGTTAACTGGCAATAAATAAATAAATAAATATGTGTGATTAAATGCACAGCGATATATAGTATTTCTTTACCAGATCGGTGAAAACTAAACTTTCATATTTCATATTTCCAATCGCAACCTAAATAACAACGAGCCAGTGGCTTCTCTCTAGGATGTTACCCCCAACTCTCAAACTTCACCGATGCGATTCTAAGGTGAGCCAAATCTGTGATTGCCTATGCTTTGCTGATGACGCCTAAATAGCCAAAAAATGTTTATTCTGGTCTTTTTTGACAGTGTCTGTTCCATGTTATCAACAAGTATCTCAGGTCACCATGCGAATGATGGAAGAGATCATATGTGTGATTAAATGCACAGCGAAATATAGTATTCCTTTACCAGATCGGTGAAAATTACACTTTCAAATTTCCTATTACCAATCGCAACCTAAAAAACAACGAGCCAGTGGCTTCTCTCTAGGATGTTACCCCCAACTCTCAAACTTCACCGATGCGATTCTAAGGTGAGCCAAATCTGTGATTGCCTATGCTTTGCTGATGACGCCTAAATAGCCAAAAAATGTTTATTCTGGTCTTTTTTGACAGTGTCTGTTCCATGTTATCAACAAGTATCTCAGGTCACCATGCGAATGCTGGAAGAGATCATATGTGTGATTAAATGCACAGCGAAATATAGTATTCCTTTACCAGATCGGTGAAAATTACACTTTCAAATTTCCTATTACCAATCGCAACCTAAAAAACAACGGGCCAGTGGCTTATTGCTAGGATGTTACACCCAACTATCAACGATAACCGATGCGAGTCTCAGGTGATCCAAACCTGGGATTGCCTATGCTTGGCTGATGACGCCTTTAAAGCCAGAAATAGTCATTCCGGTCTTTTTTGACAGTGTCTGTTCCATGTTATCTACAAGTTTACCACGTCACTATGAGATTTCCGGAAGGGATCATATGTGCGCTTGGAAGACCAGGGAAATATAAGAATTTCTTTACCAGATTGGTGAAAACTGCACTTTCATATTTCATATTCCGGATAGCAAACTACATCAGAAGGGACCAGTGGCTCATTGCAAGGATATTTCTTCAAATGATCAGCATTCACCGATTCGACTGTTATGTTATTTAAACCTGGTATTGCCTATGATTGGCTAATGACGCCAATAAAGCCAGAAATTGTAATTCAGTACTCTGTTGAATTTGTCTTTTCTATGTTATCAACAAATATCTCAGGTCACCATAAGAATGCCGGAAGAGATCATATGTGTGATTAAATGCACAGCGAAATATAATATTCCTTTACCAGATCGGTGAAAAGTACACTTTTAAATTTCATATTACCAATCGCAACCTAAAAAACAACGGGCCAGTGGCTTATCTCTAGGATGTTACTCCCAACTATCAAATGTAGCTGATGCGTTTCTAATGTGATCCAAACCTGGGATTGCCTTTGCTTTTCTGATGACGCCAAATAAGGCAGAAATTGTTATTTCGTACTCTTTTGAATTTGTCGTTTCCATGTTATCAACATGTATCTCAGGTCAACATGCGAATTCCAGAAGGGATCATATTCCGGCTTAAATACGCAGCGAAATATAAGTACTCCTTTACCAGATCAGTGAAAACTACACTTTTATATGTCACCTCCCCAATCGCAACCTAAAAAACAACGGGCCAGTGGCTAATTGCTACGATGTTACATTCAAATATCAACGTTTATCGATGCGAGGCTTAGGTGATCACAACGCATTCAAAGCCAGAAATTTTCATTCCGGTCTTTTTTGACTATAAATGTTCCATGTAATCAACAAGTACCTCACGTCACTATGGGATTGCCGGAAGGGATCATATGTGCGCTTGAACGCACAGCTAAATATAAGTATTCTTTAACCAGATCAGTGAGAACTACACTTTCATATTTCATGTTCCGGATCGCAACCTACTAAACAACGGGACAGTCGCTCATTGCTAGGATATTGCTCTCAAAGTTCAATGTTCAACGATGCGAGTCTCAGGTGATCCAAACCTGTGATCGAGTATGCGTGGCTGATGACGCCTTAAAAGCCAGAAATGTTCTTTCCGGTTTTTCTTGACAGTGTCTGTTCCATGTTATCAACAGGTTTCTCGGCTAACTATGATATTGCCGCGAGGGATAATTTGTCGCTTGAAAGCACAGCAAAATATAAGTATTCCTTATTCAGATCGGTGAAAACTACACTTTCATATTTCATGTTCCGGATCGCAATCTACTAAACAACGGGAGAGTCGCTCATTGCTAGGATATTGCTCTCAAAGTTCAACGTTCACATATGCGAGTCTCAGGTGGTCCAAACCTGGGTTTGACTGTGCTTGGCTGATAAAACCCACAAAAGCCAGAAATGGTTAATACGGACTTTCTTGACAGTGCCTGTTACATGTTATCAATAGCTATCTCAGCTTACAATGATATTGCCGCGAGGGATAATATGTCGCTTGAAAGCACAGCAAAATATAAGTATTCCTTAACCAGATCAGGGAAAACTTCACTTTCATATTTCATTTTTCCAATCGCAACCTACAAAACAATGGGCCAGTGGCTCATTGCTAGGATATTACTCTCAAAGTTTAACGTTTACCGATACGCGTCTCAGGTGATCCAAACCTGGGATTGCCTATGCTTGGCTGATGACGCCTTTAAAGCCAGAAATAGTGTTTCCGGTTTTTATTGACAGTGTCTGTTCCATGTTATCTACAAGTTTACCACGTCACTATGAGATTGCCGGAAGGGATCATATGTGCGCTTGGAAGACCAGGGAAATATAAGAATTTCTTTACCAGATTGGTGAAAACTGCACTTTCATATTTCATATTCCGGATAGCAAACTACATCAGAAGGGACCAGTGGCTCATTGCAAGGATATTTCTTCAAATGATCAGCATTCACCGATTCGACTGTTATGTTATTTAAACCTGGTATTGCCTATGATTGGCTAATGACGCCAATAAAGCCAGAAATTGTAATTCAGTACTCTGTTGAATTTGTCTTTTCTATGTTATCAACAAATATCTCAGGTCACCATGAGAATGCCGGAAGAGATCATATGTGTGATTAAATGCACAGCGAAATATAATATTCCTTTACCAGATCGGTGAAAAGTACACTTTTAAATTTCATATTACCAATCGCAACCTAAAAAACAACGGGCCAGTGGCTTATCTCTAGGATGTTACTCCCAACTATCAAATGTAGCTGATGCGTTTCTAATGTGATCCAAACCTGGGATTGCCTTTGCTTTTCTGATGACGCCAAATAAGGCAGAAATTGTTATTTCGTACTCTTTTGAATTTGTCGTTTCCATGTTATCAACATGTATCTCAGGTCAACATGCGAATTCCAGAAGGGATCATATTCCGGCTTAAATACGCAGCGAAATATAAGTACTCCTTTACCAGATCAGTGAAAACTACACTTTTATATGTCACCTCCCCAATCGCAACCTAAAAAACAACGGGCCAGTGGCTAATTGCTACGATGTTACATTCAAATATCAACGTTTATCGATGCGAGGCTAAGGTGATCACAACCTGGTATTCCCTTTGATAGGCTGATGACGCATTCAAAGCCAGAAATTTTCATTCCGGTCTTTTTTGACTATAAATGTTCCATGTAATCAACAAGTACCTCACGTCACTATGGGATTGCCGGAAGGGATCATATGTGCGCTTGAACGCACAGCTAAATATAAGTATTCTTTAACCAGATCAGTGAGAACTACACTTTCATATTTCATGTTCCGGATCGCAACCTACTAAACAACGGGACAGTCGCTCATTGCTAGGATATTGCTCTCAAAGTTCAATGTTCAACGATGCGAGTCTCAGGTGATCCAAACCTGTGATCGAGTATGCGTGGCTGATGACGCCTTAAAAGCCAGAAATGTTCTTTCCGGTTTTTCTTGACAGTGTCTGTTCCATGTTATCAACAGGTTTCTCGGCTAACTATGATATTGCCGCGAGGGATAATTTGTCGCTTGAAAGCACAGCAAAATATAAGTATTCCTTATTCAGATCGGTGAAAACTACACTTTCATATTTCATGTTCCGGATCGCAATCTACTAAACAACGGGAGAGTCGCTCATTGCTAGGATATTGCTCTCAAAGTTCAACGTTCACATATGCGAGTCTCAGGTGGTCCAAACCTGGGTTTGACTGTGCTTGGCTGATAAAACCCACAAAAGCCAGAAATGGTTAATACGGACTTTCTTGACAGTGCCTGTTACATGTTATCAATAGCTATCTCAGCTTACAATGATATTGCCGCGAGGGATAATATGTCGCTTGAAAGCACAGCAAAATATAAGTATTCCTTAACCAGATCAGGGAAAACTTCACTTTCATATTTCATTTTTCCAATCGCAACCTACAAAACAATGGGCCAGTGGCTCATTGCTAGGATATTACTCTCAAAGTTTAACGTTTACCGATACGCGTCTCAGGTGATCCAAACATGTGATTGAGTATGCTTGGCTGATGACGCCTTTAAAGCCAGAAATGGTGTTTCCGGTTTTTATTGACAGTGTCTGTTCCATGTTATTAACAAGTATCTCAGGTCATTATGAGATTGCCTAAAGGGATCACATGTCGCTTGAAAACACAGCAAAATTTAACGTTGCTTTCCCAGATCGGTGAAAACTACACGTTCATATTTTATATTCTGAATCGCAACCTACTTAACATCGGGACAGTGGCTCATTGCTAGGATGTTGCTCTTAATATTCAACCTTCACGGATGCGAGTCTCAGGTGATCCAAACCTGGAGTTGACTGTACTTGTCTGATGACGCCACAAAAGCCAGAAATGGTCTTTCCGGTCTTTCGTGACATTGTCTTTTTCAGGTTATCAACAAGTATCTCAAGTCACTATGAGATTGCCGCGAGGAAAATATGTCGCTTGAAAACACAGCGAAATTTAACTTTGCTTTCCCAGATCGGTGAAAACTACACTTTCATATTTCATATTCCGAATCGCAACCTAAACACAACGGGACAGTCGCTCAATGCTAGGACATTGCTCTCAAACTTCAACTTTAACCGATAGGAGTCTTAGATGAACAAACCTGGTATTGATTATGCTTGACTGATGACGCCACTAAAGCCAGAAATGGTCTTTCCGGTCTTTCTTGATATTGTCATTTCCGCGTTATAAACAAGTATCTCAGGTCACTATGATATTGCCATGAGGGATACTATGTCACTTGAAATCACAGGGAAATATAAGTATTCTTTTACCAGATCAGTGAAAACTCCACTTTCATATTTCATATTGCGAATCGCAACCTACAAAACAACGGGACAGAGGCTCATTGCTAGGATATTGCTCTCAATGTTCAACGTTCACCGGTGCGAGTTTCAGGTGATCCAAACCTGAGGTTGACTATGCTTGTCTGATGAAGCCACAAAAGCCAGAAATAGTCTTTCCGGCCTTTTTGATATTGTTTTTTCCGCGTTATAAACAAGTATCTCAGGTCACTATGAGATTGCCGCGAGGAATAGTATGTCGCTTGCAATCACAGCGAAATATAAGTATTCTTTTACCAAATAGTACCAGTATAGATAGTTTACTGGTACACCTATAGTTAACTATAGACAAATAGTATAGTTAACTATAGTTATACATATATATATGACAAAGACGTTATAGCGTACTTCCGACATAGATACTAGCTAAAAGCCCATATATATATAGTTGATGTGCGACCGCCTGCGAGGGCTCTAGTCTGAGCTCCAGGGCACAACGGAACATACATGTTCCTTAAGCAGATCGGTGAGCAACAAACTATCATCATATACCCGATCTCAACCGACACAGCAACGAACCCGTGGCTCAATGGTAGCGCGTTCGACTCAATTACCAAAGGTCGCGGGTTCGAATCCCAGGTGTGCCCCACTTGGGATTGGGTATGACTGGCTGATGACGGCTAATAAGCCAGAAATGGCCATTCCGGTCTCCCTTGTCTTTGTCGGTTCCTCTATAAAAAATATATATAGTTACTATAGTAGTGTTAACTACTACTATATATTTAACTAGAGTATACCACTATATTTGCCCTCGCACTGACATCTTTTTAGTTCTCTTATCAGTTTTCTCCCTTTTTATCCGATCGGTTAGAGAGTAATTCAGCTGAAAAAACACCACGATAATTCTTCCGTAGTTTGAACTTTTGAGAGAGCAGTAGATCGACCTGCTGTTTGCTTCCCAATTCGAATTTCAAAGGTCTTGGGCGCACCTTCCGCGTTTCATTTCTAGCAAGAGGCCACAATAGAATGATCTTTTGGATTTCGACTGCTACACCGGGTTCTTGAGTAGCATTTAATAAATTTTAAAATTTCAACAGATCTCTTTTTACCCTTTTTTTGGGGTTGCACCAGAAGCCTCGGAGACACCCTTAACCACAAGACAGAATGATCTGTCAGGGAAAGAACCTGTGCTTGCATCCTGCTTTCTTTTATTGATGGAGGGTAAAATCATACACTTGTGTTCACGTTGGCCTTCAGCAGTGAGCCTGCTGGTTTATCTTCAGCCATCGCTTTGGATCTTTCAAACAGCGCACGTTTTTTGACACAGTGGTCACTTGAATAGCTCCCTGGGAGACTAAGTTTTCGTTTGTGGCATCCAGGTCTGTTTGTAATTTACAAGCATCCGTGTTGAATGTTTGTGTGCCATTAATTATCTGGCAACCATTTGGTGCATCATTAAGCAACGATGCAGCATTCGTTTGTGTGTCCAGAGCAGTACTGATTCGGTCCGACCTGGATGAAAATGGTAATATGCATGAAGTGTTTTGATCTCCCTTTCGAAGGAATGTCTACTGATATACTGAACCTTGTAGAGGCCATTTCTTTTAGATCTACATTAGGTACGCTTGAAGAAGCGATATTTGCATACATAATTTCTTTTTTTGAATTTTCGCTATTACTGGTGTTTTTTGCCGACTGAAAGCTGAACAGATTCCTTTAGATTGGCCAGTTCTTGTTTCAAGTAAACTATCTATTTCTCCATTCAGTATTCAGTATCAGTATCAGTATATTTGAGGGAGATGTAGGTGAGTCACCTTTGAATTCCCTATTTGTACATGCGAGTTGTGGTATCAAAAAATAGTATCTTGATATGTTGGCGAGGCCAACATAGTGGAAAATAGTTAAAAAAGAGCAGACAGTGAAAAAACTCCCGGTTATATTTAGGCGAAAAAAACTGTCGCCCTTGGGGGGGGGGGGGTCCAACGGGGGGCATTTCGGAGGTCACATGAATCAGCCCGATTCTCCCTTGCTGATTGTTGAGTCCGTTGAGGGATTTCAAAGGCGGAAATATATATCCAGATCATCCTCGGTCCATTGCGGATCGAACCAAGGGGGAACGTTCATACACCTCATGGAAGACGGTCGCCAGGTCCAGCTGATGCGAACACTCACGGTGTCATCAAGGTGTGCAAATAAGTTAAGCAGCGAAGAGCTCGAGGACCCCAGCATGGGAATAATGGGAGAATGCAAGCCCTCGAACGAAAATAACAAACATAAAGAAATGTTACTCAAATATAGCTAGTATTATCATAAATGCCTTATTTTCTGACGTCACACTTGCAGCTTTCAGTAAGTGTTGTAGCTCGCACCATTATATCGATCTAATTTTCGCTTAAAAACCTCCAAGGAGTCTGACATAACAACATCCAGATGAAGACTATTACAAGCTTCGACTACTCTTTTGGAGAAGAAGTACTTCTGAGTTCAGTTCAGTTCAGTTCAGTGTATTTGAGGAAAATAGGCTTACGCCTTTGAAATCCCTATTTGTTACATAAAAGTAGCAAGAATAAGAAGCAAATTAAAGAAGTAACAGTCAAGTGAATGCAGGCAGGTTTACGTGGTACACTGATATTGTTAAGGTTAAGTAGTCACATAGTCTTCGTGGTACTGTAACATATGTATGTCAAGCCGATGTTTGAATGTATACACAGACTGGGACATAACAATCGCCTCAGGTAGGTTATTCCACGGTTCCACGACACGGTTGGTGAAAAAATACTTCCTTACATCCAATCTTACTTGGGGCACACTTAGTTTGAATGGATGACCTCGGAGTGTCTAGCCTTGCTCCAGTCACACGTAATTTGCGAGAATGACCTCTCAAGTTCGTTGTTTTTGCTTACTCGAAGAAATCCCCTGGGACGAGACAACAGTCATTTCTGGCATTTCTGTAGGAGACTTAAACATCACATATATTATTCATCCTCATAGGTACCATTCATTAATTTTATGAGGCTTTTGGCCCACTTGGCACGAGGAGAAGTAGAAACAGTATATCAATCTTAGCCGTCCGTGTAAATGGGGCCGAGCAGTAAGGGGCATCAGCATACGTTTGTATTTGCGAAGGTTTGACTCTTGATTGTGGCGCCAATTTTTCCCACCCAGATGAATCGTTAGCGTCGCTGTTTTTCATACCTCTTTGGATTCTATGCAAATGCATTTAATTTATAAATCTTCTAAAATAAATCAGCTAGGGTGCAATTATATTCACCAATCAGACTTCTAAGAAGGATGCAACGACTCAGCCTTTGCCGTGACTGCTCCTTCCCTGATTGAGAGCAGATTAACGCAGCACACCACTGACGTGAATTTTTGAATAAGATGAACGTTACAACCTGTATTTCTCGTAGACATAACCTCCGGCACGTGGAGGAATCAGGAGTAAAGGAATATTTGGACAGCCACAGAATCGTCACGTCCAAGTCAATAACTCCCAAATTTAAAGACTGGAAAATCCATTCAAGAGTTATTCCAAACAAACTACATTAAGGTAGAGACTAAAACTTCGAAGTTGAAATCTGAAACCAATTTCAAACGAAGCACCTTGTGTTGTCGCCATGTTGGCCAGAAGGGGAAAATTCAACGATGTGATCCCATTAGTTCCCATCATAGCAAAAAATAAACAGCAGCACCTCACGATTTCGTCGCCATTGCAGCCTAATTTTCTGGATATCGAACGCCCAAATAGGATTTAAAAACAACAGCCTATGTCCAGCAAAATTTGACGAAACTTGGCTGCTTTCCAAAGCTCTAGGAAATAAATTGTTCTGCACTTGCGCGAGAATTCCATCGGCGAGCACTGCTTGTATTTCCTGATGAGGTCATTCAATGTTGGTGAAAACCTCTTGACACTCAATCTAATCTGAGGGAGTACCTCTAGCATTACACCCAAGTACACCACACGCATGTAGTCTATTTGGAAGCAACCAACCACGTTGATAGATTACTTCTTGAAATGCGGTATGCTCTGTGCTGGAGTACATGCTTTCGCGATCGAAACGAACATTCGTCCCGAAGGCGTCCGCTTTACCCAGAAAACGTAATGTGGTTTGCAATATAAATTCTGACATAACGGCACCTACAGTGCTTTCAGTTACCTTCACAAAACGACATACCTATCGCATCGATACTCTTTTACCTGTCGTAAATATGAGTGAAATGGTGAGTCGCAGATTACATTGGATAATTGGACCTTCATTTAGTTCCTCGTTTGTGGGACCTGCAAGCCAATTTCCAAAATTTCTTTCAATTCATCAGTGCAATCTCTCAGAAAATCATTCAGCGGCTATGGTTTGCTGAACCCAAAGAACGCACCTACCACAAACAGCTTTTTCAACTACCGGGTAATTTACCACAGCAATAGATGTCTAGAGGCATTTTCCCGATCCTTCAAACAACTAAGCCCCATTGACGTGCAATTGGATGCCCAATTCTAGAATTTCTCTTACTCACCGGCGGTTTAGCTCATCCTGCAAACCACGTCCACGGCAATGTGTACATTGCTCCCGTTCTTCGCACATTGTTACTGCAAGTTCGTGTAGTACTTAGTAGCTTATTTGGGTTTATATGAACCTATGGATGGTAAGAAGGGACCATATCCAACGAAGCTTTAAAGTTGCTAGCGGCATGTTCGTCTTCAGGCAGACGTCCTGCAAATCTTTGAGGAAGCATCTGCCGTATACTTCGCTCATAAGTTCTGTTTCCCCTATAGATTCTACACCCCAATGCACACTAACATTGCCGGAAAACCTACGAGTATAAATTGGGAAAAAAATTTCCGGCATTTGAGGTTCTGGTGAGGGCTATAGCGCCGACGTCAAAGATGGTGAAGGACCATCCGCTTCTTCGGTCGCGGTATAATACGCCTTATTTGCACGCAATATGCGCTTACGCACTGGGCTCCACTAGATTCTGTAATGCTTCCGCTTCGTGGTTACTTTGCATGGAAAACAGAAAAAGATATATTATGGATATAAGGGCACATTCAAAATTCAGTCAAGTGCCAAAATTACCATTCATGTTTTACATTCAACTCGAGGAAAATTAACTTTAGATTAAATTTAATAACACAACTTAACAAATTATCTGATAAAACAGCTACAGGCTACTGGATTATCAACTTCAGGATCAGCTGCTTTGCGACCTATAGGGCAATCTTCAAAGTCACGCAGAAAAGCTCGGCATACGTTTGGCAGGATGGGAGGATGGGAGGATGGGAGCGGAAACGACCGATATCCTCCTCTTGTGCACCTCTCGCCAGTAGCTCTACGAGATCTTCCAGTCTACAAAGGGCTGAGTCATTTTGATATTTTAATCATAATGTTGATCCCGCTAAAACCTTCGCCACGTATTTTTTAAAACCCTTTATCGCTTAAGCGACCTATCATGGAAGTCAAAAATATACCCTTCGGGAATCGTGCAAAATACGTCGCACTATTGAGGTTCGAACCATGGCACCAATTTGTGGGGAATTATGGTGATACCACTAAGCTATGGCCACAAGATGAGCTTACTGAGTTTAATTTAAATGATGAAATAAACCTTGATCATAAAAGGAATGACCTCATTTCTGGCCATGTTGCCTTAAAGTCACCTCCAGCCGAATGGGCCAAGAATTTAATCAGTTTTTTGATGTCAATTCCGAGGACGAAGCCTGTGCGACATGCTTTAAACTTTTTCAAACATTTTTGAAAATTGAAAACGAAATGCAGGGGCTGAAGATGGAGATAGAAAATTTGAAGAACCTTCGTAGTATTTTACCCGAACAGAAGCAGTCCGTAACGATAAAACATGAGGGAGACAAACGCACATACGTATGCATAGCTTCCGTAGCCATCACATCCAATTAGAAAAATGACCCTCCGTCTACGGAGCTCAGTGTAGCCGTTAAACAGTCTCTTGTATGGAAAGGAACAACCGGCAAGGATCCCAGAAAATGAAGAAAGGAGGTTTTAAATACGGAAGGTAGTATATCCCACAAAAATGTATGTCCCAGAACCTCAAGGTCTGACAAAAATAACGCTCATGTTGAATTGCCAGCATCCCTGAATGAACTCCCAACCTAGTGTAGATGGGCAAATTAGGACCTCGTCCATAAATTGGTAGCGAAATATCGTAAAGCGGGATGTCCCAGATGCCATGTCCTGCATTCCGAAGAAACGAGTGACACACACTCTATAACTTCTTCGTGAACATGTCAGTGCAGTCCTGAAGAACGGGGAAATTTTCACCGTACAAAAGCTTTCAACTAGGCAAAGTAGACCCACGCCGCGACACGAGAACATCCCCGAGTTCTCTAAAAATTATTTTAGAAATTGACACTCAGTCAGCAATTATTTTAGAAGGAAGAATGATCTTTTAAGGATCGCACATACAAGCGTTTTTTCAACCGGTTTACGAGACTACGGAATGGCTGAAAATGAGGGAACTAAGGAGAGAATTGAGGGAGAGAATTGGCAGAGAGGAGAAACGGCTAAAAATCAGAGATTGTCAAATAGTCCAGATCAATATGTCTTTCCTGTAGCCAAAACTTGTAATAACGAGGGCTGGGTCCCACCTACGAATCGATCATTGCAAGTCCTCTCCGCAAATTTACAGAGCATGTTTACAAGCTAGATGAACTTCGAAACGTAGTGGATGAACTTAAACCAGACATTATGGCTTTCACTGAAATGTGGCTAACCACAGACACTAAAGATTCCAAAATAGAACTTCAGGAGAGAAAAACAATGTCAAGGAGAAGGAGTCATAGTTTATGTCACTCACAAGCTGACCACTATGGTTGACGTATAAATTCCATCGCGCAATGTGAAACTCTTAAGCATTACTACATCTGCTAAGTATTCTAGACCACTGAAGATATCGGTTGTGTACCGTTCATCTTATAAGACTTCCGATCAGGATCTCATTCTCATAACGGAACTCTTAAAAGCCAGAAAGAAGATTAATGTCAAAATTTTGGGGATTTTAATGCTCCTGGTATTAACTGGATAACATGGACTGCGCAGGGAATGCCAGATGACTTCAACCGAAAACTACCACAATGGGCAACAGACAAACTTCTCAGTCAGAACGTCACCTATCGAACACGGACGTGAAAAGGACAACAGACAAACTGTCTTGATCTGATTTCACCTGAGATGAGGAGCATGTGCTAGATATACAGGACCGACCGTCGTTAGGGACAAGCGATCATATTACATTGTAATCCGAGTACTCACCGTGCTCGAAACCAAATTTGCCCGATAGTTGGGAAAGAAACTTTTGGAAATGGGACTACGCACTTCTGAGATGACAAATATCAGAGATATCCTGGGAAACAGAACTACATGTTGGAACCAATAACGATTGGATGACTTTTAGCTCATTACAGGCCTCGGTCAAGAAAGAAACCGCTTCTGGAGCCGTTACAGACAAACCGGCTCCGATGCTCACTTATGGGATATAAGCAGCAACGCAACGTTTGTAAAAGCGAGGCTACTGAGCTGCGAAGGACGTTCGAACTGAACATACTGCAAAAATCGTTGGAAAACTTCAAAATGCTATATGGCTAAATACGGAGTACAAAGAGAACTCAGGAAATTATTCCTGGCCTTAGGTCTGCAGACGGAAAACTGGAGACCGACAACCAGCTTAAACATCCCTCCTTTCCAACTTCTTTCAGACCGTCTTCACCCGAGAGCCTAATACTTTTGCTGCTATTCCACCCGTAGTTTAACCAATGCTAACCCCCCTTTTCCATCCTCCTCCACTTTTTCCTCATCCAAAGCAGAAATCCTAAACCTCGAATTTTCACTGACCAATGTTAAAACCAAATTACTCTGTATAAAGCCCGCCTTAGCTGGATAGAATTCCTGCATTAGCATTTAGAGAACTTGCTGAAGAACTGTGTGAACCACTGTCCGTCATATTTCAAAAGTCCTTTGAAGAAAACAAACTCCCGGAAGAATGAAAGTAGGCATTCATCGCCCCGATCTATAAAGGAGGTTCACGACTGTCAGTTTAACTTGCATAGCGTGTCGCATAATGCAGCGTATTATCAAGAGGAATTTCATGCGATAGCTGGAAAACAACCAAATCTTATGCGATGTCCAACACGGCTTCCGTCCAGGAGGTTTTTGTGTCACAAGTGCTCTTCAGTTGCAAGAAAAATGGAAAAAGGCCACAGATAAGGGTTCAATTCAATTCCATTTATTGAGAGAAATAGGCATAGGCCTTTGTGTAACCTATTTGTGACTTGAAATTAAGTGCGGTATACAGACAAACCATGTGGGTTGCAAAATTTTAAAGGCGATCATAAAATATGACAAGTGGTGTGTGAGTCTCGGTGGTTAGGCTAAATTCCTCATCTCTCTGGCTCGTTTTGGAACATAAAACTACCAAGGTCTTTTTTAAATCTTTCCGGCAATGGTGACATCACGACGTCTTCAGGGAGGGCATTCAATGTTTTAACCATTTTGACAAAGAAGGAGAACTTGCACACATCCAGTCTCGCCTGCTGGACGCGCAGTTTTAATGGGTGACCTCGGAGATGGGTCGTGGCAGCAAATTCAAAAAATCGAGAATTCCAGGCAATAATCCAATCCTCTCACAATGAGAACTGTCTGCAGGAGATCACCACGTATTTACCTATAACTCAAATGGAAAAGATTAAGATTCATTAGGAAGGTTGGATTTGCCAAGTAGTTTTGACTCCTAACCATTTTTGTGGCTTTCCTCTGTACTCTTTCGAGGAAGTTCTGATCTTGGACTGTCCAGGTTTTCCAGGCTTGCACAGCATATTCCAAATGTGGTCTAACGAATGTTCCAAAATTGTTGGCAAGAAGATCCTCCTCGAAATCAAAAAGGCTCAATTGATGGCGTGCAACACAGCCATTGTGCTCTTCGCCACTTTCGAGCAGTGAGAGGATGATTTTAAGGTGGTAGTGGTCAGCACACCAAGGACTCACTCGTCCCGTTGTGCCTTGGGGCTAACTCTCAAGCCCTGCCAGCAGGCGTGAGGTAGCTAAGTATATAGGCAGAATAACATGACCGAAAAAGACAAGGGAGACTGGAATGGCCATTTCTGGCTTATTAGCCGTCATCAGCCAGCCATACCCAACCTCAGGCGCTGCGGCGCCCGAGCCTCGAACTCGCGACCTTGTTGGGCAGAAGTCCAACGCTCTACCCACTGCGCCACGAGCTCATTGTCTTGCCGGTTTCGATCGGGAATATTAACAATGGGAGTGGGGCGCTCACCGATCGGGTACAGGACTCACTCGTCCCGTTGTGCTTTGGGGCTAACTCTCAAGCCACGCCAGCAGCAAAGTTCTCCCTTGTTTACGAGAGCTGCCACTAATTTTCTACATTCAGGCACCTTCCAAAAAATTTGAATGCTAACTTTGTGGAAGCTCTCTTCCGTTCTGATGGCGTTCACGGTCTCTGTGTCCTGTGCCGGACTTCATGTTGAGGGCAATATTGCTGGATCTGCGTACCGTAATCGGCTTATTCCTCAGTCGACAGCGAACAGCTGTTCGATGAAATACCTGCTGGTGCAAAATACCGGATCCATAACACTGAAAGAAGTAATTCACCGTTCACCTGCGTCAACTCTTCCCTGTCCTGAATTTTAATCCCTCAATAAGCTGAAGTTTTTTCTCCTGAAAAATCTTGAATGAATGATCAGGAGTTTTTTTCCCTGTCAGCTCGACACTCTACTTTATATCTATTTTGACTTTGCCTGTAAACTAGCAATAAATAAATACATATGAAAACCTTCACTTGCAGAAGTTTGGCTCACGATCTTTATGCCTGCAGACCACAATAGGCAAAACGTGCCAAAATCGTACTAACCACAAATAGTGTGGGTTACGTAGTTGAACTTCGCGTTAGCTGTACCCATTAAATTAAATTCAAATCAATTAAATGTACTGAGGGAAATAGGCATGGGTAGTTGAGTACCTATTTGTAACGTGGAATTAAGTGCGGTTTACAGAGAAACCATGTGGGTTGATAAAGATCAAAGGCAATCTTACAATAGCACAAGTGTTGCGTGAGTCTCGAGAGTTTAACAGATAAAAAAATAAAAAATAAAAAGGTTTATTGATTGGGCATTTCTTGGGTGCCGTTAAATCACTCACCGCTCCGGCCCATGTTGGAACATAAAACTGTCAAGGCTCCTTTTAGAGCTTTCCAGTGATGGTGACATCACCATGTCTATAGGGCGGGCATTCCCTGGTTTAACCACTCTGACAGATAAGGAGAACTTGCGCACATCAAGTTTCGCATGCTAAACACACAGTTTTAATGGGTGACCTCGGAGATGGGTCGTGGCAGCAAATTCAACGAAGTCCAAGAATTCCAGGCAGCAATACAATCCCTTCACAGTGCGCAATGTCTGCAGGTGATCCCGGCGCATTTGCCTAAAACTGGAAGGAAACAGATTAATAATAATAATAATAATAATAATAATAATAATAATGAATTGTATATTTAAGGCCCAGAGGGCCCCATCATTACAAACTTAGTACCGTGGTTTAAATAAATACAAAGTGGATAATTGCTGCACTATGTGAGCATCCATATGAACAGCATAAATGAGTAGTATAGTAAACATATCCGATTCAAAACGATTTGCCATTTTTAAAACAAAAGTCAACAATTTTGGCATATATGGTGAACTGGAAAAGAAGAAGTAAAAAAACTCCTACGGTTAAATCGGAGGCGGAGTTCGGCGAGCCGCCAATTTAAAAAAAATAGAGAAAAAAACTGCTTCACTAAAAAATTAATAGCTAAATGCAATAGGATTCGTTAGGCGGGTTGCAAATGACAAGGAGCTTTAAATCCTAACCATTTTGGTGGCTCTCATTTGTATTCTTCCGAGACACTTCTGATCTTGAACTATCCAGGGTCTCCAGACTTGTACAATATATTCCAAATGCGGTTTAACGAATGTTCTAAAAATCTAAACGAACAGATCTTCATCAAATTCCAAAAAGGCTCGTCTGATGGCGTGCAACACAGCCATTGCGCTCTTCACCACTGTCGAGCAGTGTGAGGATGGTTTTAAGATGGTTCTGGTCAGCACACCAAGGTCCGTTTGGGATTCCACGTCTTGTAAGGCTTCACCGTTGAGAAAGTAGCTTCTAATTTCGGCAGATCCAGATGGGTTGCCTAAGTGAAGTATTGTACACTTACCCGCATTGAACCGCAAAAGCCAACGATTCGACCACTCCTCCAACCGAGTTAAATTGATCTGTAGTTTATCTTCGTCGGCAGGGCTCTGGATTACATTCCAGCTTTTCATATCGTCAGCAAACATTGCTGCTTTACAGTTCAGATTCCTGACAAAATTATCCACGTACATTGAGAACAGTATTGGCCCTAGTACTGAAATCTGAGGAACCCCACTCTCGACCGCAGCATAACTTGATTTCTCTTGGCCAATGCACGCAACCTGGCGCTGACCCATGAGGACGTTATCGATCCACTGGCAAGACACTGCCTAAACAAACCTAAGCAAATAAATAAATTTATGACAATATGTGCAGATAAAATGTACAAATGTCTTAAAGAAAATCAGGGAAACAGGTTAACTGATAACTCTGATAAGACCAGCCTCTTTTCCAATTTGTTTATGTCCGTGTATACCGAGGAACCACCTTTTGACCAGGACCAATACTACAGTACTGCCACCTCTAAAAACAAAATAAGCACGGTGTCGTTCCCAATGGACATAGTAAGAAAAACTCTGAAACAGCTACAGTCCACTAAATCACCTGGCCCAGATGGTATTTCCGCAAAAGTTCTCAATGAACTCACAGACCAGCTGGCCTCTCCGCTCTCCAAGATATTTGAAAGTTCGATGGAGGCGGGGGCTCTGGCTAACGAGTGGAAGATAGACAATATAACCCCCATCTATAAAGGATGAGAGAGGACATTACCAAACAGTTTCCGACCAGTCAGCCTCACAAGTATCTGTTGCAAAATGATGGAGAAGATAATCAAAACGGAACTGATGAGGCATCTTGAAGAGAATAACTTGCTAAGTTCATATAAACATGGATTTCGAAGTGGTCGATCCTGCCTCACAAACCTGCTCACATCCATGGAAAGTTGGACAAAATCATCAGAAATGGGTTTGTCAGTCGATGCGGTCTACATTGACTTTAGCAAAGCCTTTGACAGGGTTCCACACAAACGTCTGATCTTTAAGCTCCGTCAAATGGGTGTGTCTAGCAACCTTCACAAATGGTTGGCCGACTTTCTCACAGACAGGCGCCAGCGTGTTTGTATTGGAGATGCCAAGTCCCACCTGGAAACCGTTCACAGTGGAGTTCCACAGGGCAGCGTTCCGGGTCCCATTTTGTTTCTGATATACGTAAACGACTGCTTTGATTGTCTGACATGCGAGTAGGTAATGTTCGCTGACGATCTGAAGTTATGGAACTCGATTGAAAAACCGGAGGATGCGCAGAAATTATAATAAAACTTAGATAGCTTACAAACATGGTGTGATGAGTGGCTGCTGAACCTTAGATCTGGCCTGGAATACTGCTCGTTTCTATTTAGCCTTCTGCGCGCTAGCGAACGGAAGAAAATAGAATCGGTCCAACACTTCTTCACGAAAAGAATTTTATCGTTGGAGCACCGTAATCTGTCGTATCAAGAACGCTGTGGGCTTGTTAACATTGATCCCTTATGGTTTCGCCGAGTGCAGAAGGGACTATTTTTGCTGTTTAAGCTTTTGAATAATCGTACATTTAATCCCCTTATCACTGTGAGGCAGCTTGACCATCCTCGGCGCAGCAGTCATCGCAATGTCTTTTAATTTCCTCCATTAGCTCGCACAGTTAAGTATCGACGGTTCTTTTCGGTAAACGCCAAGGCCATGTGGAATAAACTTCCCCATAATATAAAAATCCAACGGAGTTATTCTTTGTTTAAGATTAACATTACTAGTTTTTTGCATTCAGAACAGTTTCCAAGAATTCTGGGCGCCGACACGGTAGAATCTGTTTTCCAGTTCGACGGAGTGCGCGGCATCTGAACTCGATCCCAGGTGTTACCTTGAGGGATACGGCACCGTCTCTGCAGCCTGCACCCGTTGACTTCTTCAGCAGACAGTGGGCGACCGTACACGGATGCTTTCTTGCCTGAGGCAGAATCCCGGTTCCTAGCAAAGACAGAGAGACTGCATACAGACTGCAATTGTGTTAGCCTTTCCCTGATCTGAATTGCTATCATCCTTACAGGCGGCAGTTTTTTCTCCTGAATAACATGAAAATAGGAAAAACACTTATAATGATATATATTCAGGAGTTTTTTTCACTGCCAGCCTCTACCCACTGAATATTTCATCTGATAATGCCTGTAAACCGGTATTAAATACAACTATTATCATCATTATTATTATTATTATTATTATTATTATTATTATTATTATTATTATTATTATTATTAACAAATGCCAAATAATCCGACTGCGGTCAAGTTTCAGATGGATGATTCGGTTTGAATACCAGTACTTCATCAGTGGTCACCAACTCCAGGAGGTAAATATTCTAAATGACTTGGGTATATGGATAACACCAACTCTCAAACCATCGTCGCACTGTGCGAATATCGCAAAAAAACTTTGTGTATCTTAGGCACAATCAGGAGGTCCTTCGTTAATTTTGACGGAGAGCTTTTTGGGCGCGTGTTTGGAACATTTATCCGGCCGGTGTTGGAATATTGCGTTCAGGCGTGGCGCCCTTGGACGAAACATGACTACGCTCTGCTGGAGAAAGTTCAACGGAGGGCAACGAAACTAGTCAGCGGATTGGAATGCCTACCCTATGAGGGCCGCCTAGAAAGACTTAAAATTTTCCTCTCTCTTATAGGCAATACAGAGGGGATATGATCTTAGTCTTCAAACTGGTCAGAGGAGTTGATTGTGCTCTTCAGATGGCCAACTTTTTTGAATTGGCAAACATGACAAGTCTCCGAGGATACCCATACAAACTGAAAAGAAAACACGCCAAACTTGAAGTGCGGGCCAACATCTTTTCCCAACGGGTGATTGAAGAATGTAACAAACTGCCAGCTTCGGTTGTTCAGGCTGAAAGGGTTGAAATGTTTAAAAGAAGACTTGATGCATTTTTACTTGATGGACATCTATTGAGTCGACCGCAATGATCTATATGCTAAAACGACTATCGCAATGTAACATTTACTTGTTTTGCTAGCGTCTATCTGTAAATTAGGTTTTCAAAGGCTCTGCCTATCTCCCTTATATATACTGCATTATACTGAATATTGAGTCAACAGCAATAATCGATATGCTAAAACGACTATCGCCATGTACAATTTGCTTGTTTTGCTAGTCTATCTGTAAATAGGGTTTTCAAAGGCTCTGCCTATCACCCTTATATATACTGAATTATACTGAATAAAAACTTAAAAATGTAGACAGAACGTTTCTTGCTAGGTCAACAGTTAGCAATGTTTTGAAGTTAATAGTGAATTAGAAAGATATGCAGTGAAACAAACGACTACTTCTCAAATGGAGGCAGAGTTCAATATGCCTTTATTTTCGAATAGAAGGTAGGAGAAAAACTGCTTAGGAAGATAAGGTCAGGTGGTAGAGTAGGGTAATACTGCAGTAGCATTTCAGAATGAGAGAATGAAACGTCAAGATGATGCGTTCTTGATCACTTAGGTGCATGAAACAAAATTTCACGAAAATGCGTCAATCAACTTAAGTCCTCAGCAGCTTAGGATCTAGAATTGAATTCTGATGAAGGTTAGTATCCAAAGAAACGGCAGCATCTTAGACTGTGGACCGCCGATTGTGTACGTCCGAATGACGTCGTCGTTTGGATGACTGGTGATATAAGGAGACATCATGGTTTATGGGCGACTCGAGGTAGAGAAAATATATTTTAGTTCAGTTCAGTTCAGTGTATTTGAGGAAAATAGGCTTACGCCTTTGAAATCCCTATTTGTTACATAAAATTAGCAAAAATAAGAAGCAAATTAAAGAAGTAACAGTCAAGTGAATGCAGGCAGGTTTACGTGGTACACTGATATTGTTAAGGTTAAGTAGTCACATAGTCTTCGTGGTACTGTAACATATGTATGTCAAGCCGATGTTTGAATGTATACACAGACTGGGACATAACAATCGCCTCAGGTAGGTTATTCCAAGGTTCCACGACACGGTTGGTGAAAAAATACTTCCTTACATCCAATCTTACTTGGGGCAAACTTAGTTTGAATGGATGACCTCGGGGATTTTTCGTAGTGGCAAGTTGGAAAAAGTCATCACATAGGAGGGCGCAATCCATGCCACGCAAGATACGGAAGGTTTGTATCAAGTCTCCGCGCAACTGCCTATAACTCAGAGGATAGACCTTTAGGTTATTTAGACGAATCTCATATGGCAGTTCAGCTTGACCTCTTACTAATTTTGTGGCTCGCCGCTGCACCCTTTCGAGCATGTTGTAGTCCTGTTGGGTCCACGGTCACCAGGCTTGGATCGCATATTCAAGATGTGGCCTTACAAACGTACCAAAGACTTAAGAAAAGCAGTCTTCATCGAAAACTTTAAATGCCCGCTTGATAGCGTACAGTATTGAATTGGTGGATTTAGCTGCCTTGGAACATTGCGTAGAAGGCTTCGCAGCGCATAGACACCTTCCAGAGGAACCTCTTGGTAGTGCTGAACTAGTTGAGTATCTTCCTGGTGAGGCGGGCTAGCTTGCATCTCCGAATGGTCAGCGTTCTCGCCTACCGGATATCCTGGCTTGAGGCAGTTGAAATGAACGGAGAACTCTTCAGACTATGGCCCATCTTGGTGGCGGATGAGGCAGGTCATGCCTGACAGGACACGAGTAACGACATAATGACCAATTCAATCTGGATTACATTTAGATGGTACCCCAGCAGGCTCCACAAAATTTGGCATCCATACAATATCCCCAGCGTGGTATGGTGTCCCATGCGCTAGATGGGGGTGGTAAGTTTTCCGTTGTCGTTGTTCTTCTTGCAGATGCAGGCGGGCTTCCTCAAATGCCGCCCGTAGGGTTCTCTTTTAGCGTGAATTATACGTGTCTACTTATTCCGTTCGATGCACAGGTAGAAGGTGAAGGTCTTCAGGGAGTTGCATCTCTCGAACATATGTGAGGAAGAATTGCGTATGGAGCGTGGTAGCATTAACCATGGATCAGTAGGCCAACATGCATGCTTATATAGCGTCGTCCCAAGTGGGTGTGGCATTCTTAACAATAAAGGCCCACAAAAGGTTAAGAAGGGCCCGGTTGGTACGTTCAACTTGATCATTAGAAGACTAAGCTCCGTGTCAAGGTCGTGTGCATAGGAACCACCGATATAATTTTTTCTCCAACTTGGACAATTTGAAAGCCATTACCACTTCACTTGGACTGTTCCGGACAATATCGTTTC